>JAUZNJ010096337.1:0-21182 GCA_034780135.1 Jordanella pulchra
TTTCCTGCTTACCCACTGTGCACATTGATTAAAAGATATTTGTTGAACTTGGAGTGTTACCTGAGATAACAAACTAGCCATTTTACCAAGATTTGATTAGGCCATAACTGGGCACTTTATGATATGGACCATTTATGCAGTTTTCCTTAACACACTCTGTCAGTCGTGGCTTAAACTGATGCAAAGAGTTGAATAACTGTACTAACATGGCTGAAACACTAAATGATGCATAATAAATAGATCTAAGCTCATAAAGCCGTCACTGGTATGTAGCCACATTAATGCGTTCACATTACTGGATGTATTATTAAAAGTGATTAGCTTGACACCAAGTCTCTCATATTTACGGAAAAAAAAGATTACAATTTGCATATTCAGCAGAGAAGCTTAAAGATTTTGCAGCCCAAAGCAATGCTTGAGGGTACATTACCATATGGCACAACTCATGTTTTATGCACACAAATGCAATCAGCTTCACAAACACATGCTGTTTTATTTTGACAACTGCAGAGTCATAGCTAAAGATTTCAAGGCTGTTCTGCTTATATATTGATGAGATATGCTTTTTTGAAAAATAGAGTTCTCTGAAATAAATACTTAATAACGAAAGGATTTTCAAGTTTATTAAATTTGATCAACTAATGTCATTACTCCATTTTTATAATTATCAAAGTCCTGGTAAATCCACATCAATAAAATTTTACTAGATTAGATTAGACTGCTAGTAAAGATGGACAGAGTTGCTTAAAATTACTGGATTGTTGTGTTTTAATCATCACATTATAAGATGCAGCAACCATCTCAAAATGGCCTGGTATCAGCAGAATGTTGCTAGGAAGACTGAAGCTGAAATAAAAGTTGTGTCATGAACAACTCTGTAATTAAAAGGTATGTTGGAGAAGAATGATTCAGTACATCAAAGGTGGTTCATCAAGATCCAGAAATATCACTGTGGATCCTTCACTTGTATTGACAACAGATGGGTTAGATTTCATCTAAACCCCCAGAGAGATTAACATTTTTGGTCAATGACCTTTTGACAGCAAACACAGCAAAAACTCATTTCTGTTACATCCAAGAAAGTCTTCAAGGTCACACTAAAATACTGCAAGCAAGGATAGACAACAGGTAGTTGTTATTTCTTATTTTTATTCCTTTTTTGTCCCTATCTAGTGACTGTTATAAATTTCAGTCGTTACCCTTCACTGGCTGCCACCAGCTTTCTGGTTGGAGTACTAGCCTTTGCATCAGTAAGGGCAAAGAAAAAAGCTTTCTGTGGTTCTTTGGTTCATCATGCTGGATTCCCCAGTCTGCAAGTTTGTTCCCTACACATACTGTAAGATCTACTTCCACTTTGCAGTCGTACCAAAAAAACAACAGCCTTTGTCTTATGCCTCCGTTTTCTTGAAAGGTTGTTGGCTGCTGGAACCAATTTATTCACATTGAAAGGCTTCACCAGAAGTAAAAGTACTATAAATTCTTATGATCACATTCCTTCATCAGAAACATGCACAAAATGACATTTTGCTTGATTTGTGCATAGTCTGACTTTGTTCAGCCTTCAGAAGTGTTGGGATACAGCAATGTCACAAAATTCTACTTTGCTTTAAAAAAAGTCTTTTTTGGGGGGGTTGGAAGAAAATAAAAATTGCATTTTATTAAAAAAATTAATTCTTCCTAGAGCTAAAGGCATTATTCATCATATATTTGCCTATAGGGGAGTTTGAAAGGCTTAATAAAGAATGATGTTGGACCTTTAAATGCTTTTCAATTTGACAGTTTAGCTTACTATTGGAATAGAAAAGGAAAATACCAAAACAATTACCTAAACATTGACAATAAATGAACCTGACTCCTGAACTTTGAACTCAATGTCATAGAAATGCATTTAACTTTGACATTTTTCTAAAAATGTGTTAAAAACAACCATTTATTTACCGAAGTTTAGATACATTTTGTGTTGTTCTAAGATTAGCAGAATATAACATTTACTACTGTCCTCTCTGTGATCTCAAGGTGTAACATATTCCCTTAAATAAAGTAAATGAATGTATATTTCTAAATTAATCATAATATAGCTTAAACATCATTAAAGATATGGACCTTATTGATTTAGTTGCAAGGGTTCTGCTTGTAAAAATTAACTGAGCATTAATGTAAATCCCTACCATTTATCTAGAAGACAAACCAATTTGTAATAGTTTTCTGTTACCTTATTTTCAAGACGTCCAATCAGTTCAGCCAGACGATTGATCTGAGCTTCCAGACCTTCTTTTCTCACCTCCACAGCTCCTGCAACAAACACACACAAAAAAAAAAAACTTTAATACAAATAGAACTAAAAAACACATGAACTAACAAAACATGGTTCTTATGTGTGATTAGATCTGATTAAGCTGGGATAGATTTATTCAAATAAATGCAGTCACTTGCTGCTGCAATATTAATGTCATTTCCTCTAGTGAATAAACAGCTAATCCATCAATATGTTAATTTGTTTTCCTTCTTTGGCCTTAATATCCCACGGGATGCGTGATTTAAAACGTCCACAATGATGCAATGATGGTTTTAGAGATATTGATATACAGCTGAGGTCAGAAGTTTATGTAAAGTACTTTTATTTTACCAATTGAGAGATTCTATTGTTATGTTTTTTTCCTCATGGTATATTAATGTAAAATACAACTGCATAGTTTTTTTAAACATTAAAAATAGCCCCTTTCAATTATGTGATCCCTGCATGTGTTTAACACATTACAATCAACTGAAATATCCTAATGCAGAAAGTGGGTTTTAAGTCATTCTTACTGAATTTCCCTTTGGGGATCAATAAAGTATAATTGAATTCAATTCAGTTCAATGAAATTAATATCACACCCTTGACCAATCTTGGGAGGTAGCTACAAAACCAATTAAAAGTATGACTTGAATGACGCGACATGGGGTTGCAGAACAAGCATGTCACATCATGACACAAACCAAAACTGCTTGAGAGGAAGAAAAAAATCGGTGTTGGTGAGACCCTATATGGTCAACCAGTTTTTTACTTCACAGAAATATGTTGTTCATCATTTTTTGATACAGATAATCCATTAAAATTCCAACAGTATAGGGTCTCAAATGGATGAATTGAAATGGTTGTAACTACATCCATGGTTACATCTGCCTGCACAAGGTCCTGACCTCAACATAGGATAGGATATCATCAAAGCTTATACACATGCAAAAGAAGACAGACAAATACATCTTGGTAATATAGTATCTGTTAAGGGTGGGGCCCAACCTTGCTGCTTGTGTTCAAAGCACTGAACATATTTTAAACGTTTGCATGATGATGTACCAACATTTAATGAATAGAATAATTATTATACAACCCCAGTTTTTTTTTATTGCTGTTGTTGCTTTTTTCTTTGTTGAATCTTCAAAGCAACATATCTTTAGTAAAAGAAATTGAAGAAAACAAGGGCGGACTGATATATTTCCATGACTGGGTCAGGAATTGTTCATGTAAAATCTGCAGCTTGGGAGCTACACCCCTCTGGTTCAGCAACAGCTTGTTCTTAAAGCACACTGGGCACATTATTTTCACCAACTGACTTGTATAAAGTGAAAGGACAAAGTGATTTACAGTTTTAATGTTATCTAGTAGGTTCATACCAGGTTAAGTTAAATTTTGAAGTAGCTTCAAAATTAAAGATTGTGGATTTGCAGGTGGTTCTTTCTCATAGTATCCTTTATTCATCAAAAACTCCCTCAACATCCTACTGCCACTACCATGCTAAAACTTGGTCAAATTTTATTTCGTTTGAAAGAAAAACTTCCAATTGTTTGACAAATAAAAAAAAAGAAAATCCTACATCATTCATTCTGAAAAATTACAAAAGGTTTTTACAACACTTGCATGTTACTAAAACTTTTGCTGTTCAAAGATTAACTAATGTAACCAACAAGGGCGAAAGTTACAAATCTTTACATTTTAAGTTAAATTCTCTGCCTCACTTTTCCTCAAACTGTTTACATTAGTTGTTAACATCATCTGGAAGTTCCACTGCCTGCACAAACTCCTCAGCAGTCATCAAATGCTAAAGAAGCCTTTATATCAATCATCATATCAGTTAGCTATATATGGCAGCAAAGAGACACCTAATAACACACAGGGCAGTGATACTTGAGGACCAGGATTTAGAACCGCTGGTAAATATTTTCTTTATTTCTTCATTATTTTTTCATTATGAACATTCACTTTAAGGTGGACTTTTAAAAAGGCAAAAACTGCCAATTATTCCTCTTAATTGGGGGGAGCTTGGCCCATTAAAGCTGGTTAAGAAATTAGAACTAGTTCCTTCGAGGTGCTCTATTTAATATTCTCTTTTTCCCCTGTGATTAGAAATATTTTGAACTACATGGACTCATTCTGATTAGTTGTCTTTAAATTGGCACCTAATGTTTGCTTTTTACAAGTCACTTCCTCAATGCTTTTCAATATCTTGTCATGCTGCATGATCAACAGAAAACAGAGCAGATTGTTTTACTCGGTCCCTTCACTTTCTGTTGACAAAATGACTTCCTAAAACTTCTCTGATCAATGAGTTTTACATTATAATGGAATATTACATTATAATGAGTGTGCTTTACATATAGAAAATCATCTCAAAATAAAGATATTTATAAATGTGTAAAAAATAAGCTTTACAACAATTAAATTGCTAGTGTACAGCCACTAATGGTTTCATGTTAGGGAAGTGGGTTCAACAGTGTGGATAGATGCAGTGAAGCAGTGTAAAACAGACTATTCTCCAAAGGAATATTAATTATGTTCTAAGGCTTCTAGTTTGGTTCCATTAGATCACAATATATTCTCCAAGGAGGTTTTAGGAGATTAAAACCAGACCTGGATGTTTTCTGTGAAAGAACAATTGTATGTACTGATGGAGCTATATTAAATATGAGAAGTTGTTGTCAAATATGAAATTGAATCTTGTTGAAAGTTACTGCATTGTTGGTATTAGCCTCTGTTCAGCCTCCACGACTATATCCTGTGTAGTATCTTTATCAATCTCAAAGAAGCAATCAGTTTTTTTGTCACTTTTATCTCATAATGTATCCAATAACTGATTATTGCCTTCAATGTGTCCAAGGTGAGTGTCTAATATTGAGGAAAAGGTCTTACATTTCCCACTATTAATAGACAAAATGTCAGGGAGATCCAATTTTCCAACAGCTGAACTATTCTTGTAGGTGAAAAATAAAACTATGCACCCATCATTTTGCATCAACATGTCCTCTTCTGCAGAAAACTGGAGCTAGGATTTTAGGTGAGAAGGAAGAAAGTTTAAAGGTGTTCTAGAAGTCTGTACCTCTTCCCTGTTACTTCCCTGTTCCAACACAGCCGGATGCTAGTCATCTGGGCTTGACATTAACACCCACCAACCCAGAAAACCAGGTAATGAAACAAATGAAGGGAAGATAAAGAAATAAATAGACAATTTAAGGAAAAGTGGAAAATAGCAGAAGGAGAAAGATCCAAATATTAACCAGGGGAGAACATCATATATTGTGCTTTAATACATGTTTCAGTATTTGAAAATATCATTTCAATGCAGATACTTTTTCTGCTCTGTTAGTTATTGCTGGTGTAAATAAAGATTGAATCTGATAGGGTTTCCTATTAGGGCTTTATAAGTTCTGTTTTTATCTTTTAAATTAATTGTCAAGTTCAATTCAACACTTTTGATATCCAATAACTAAGCACACTTTTTATTACTTTGTACACTGCAAATTTAAAAAAGGAAGTTTATAGCAAACCTTATTGGAGTGGAATACGTTATGATTGATGGTTTTAAAATGTTATATAGTCTTGATATGAGTGTGTATAAAGGTGATTTACACTAAAAATAGATTTGTTTATCTTGTTCTAGGAAACCTTAGCAAATCACAGTCAGGTTTATACACATAAAACATAATTTTGTAACAATAAAATTGTGTCTAGTTAAAATACTGAGTGATGTTTGAAAACCACTTGACTGAGAGGCTGGTAGTAAAAAAAAGTTAGTGTCAAGACCAGCATAAAGTTCAGGGATGGACAAGGAAAAACAGGGGAAAAGTTATGTTCTCCAATCTTGAGTAACCCTGTCTGAAACTTCAAGAAAATGTTTGGCTTTTTTTTTGTTTTTTCTGGAGAAGTTGAACCCCAACGATGGAGCATTCCAAAACAGTTAGGATTACATGTTAGGATTTGCTTCTCATCCAAAGAACCAGGATTACTTCTGCAGTATTTCTGGTTAGAGCACTGATGTGGATGAAGAAGCTGATCAAAGCATCCTGAAAAGGAAGTTTCTTCCAAAATCTAGCTGTAGTTTGGTGACAATCTGTTGCAAAACCTTTACTCCATTTTAAAACATTTTTTGTACAGTTTTTTTTAGCTAGTCAGAGATTCTGTTGTAAAATGTTAATGGTGCACTTGCTCAATGGTGGACCTAAATCTTAAATATTAAGAATTAGACCTGCCTATCAGAACCAGGTCATTTTGTAATAAATCCAAAATGTGATGAGGTTTCGATTGAAGCCAGAGGCATTTTTATCTTCTCTTCTTGAAGGACTTATGAAAACAGATCAGGTTCCTTCTTTTTTGATTAATTCCTCTCCAACTATCATTTTTGCTTCTTCCCTCTTCCCACATAAACTAGTTTTACTTTTCTTCTCCCCAGTTTTCCTTCTTGTTGAACCGCCGGCGTCTTTTCATTCCCTGGTGGTCACTGTGCAGCAAATTGGAGCTTGGGCTGCCCAGTCTTCATTAAAGGCTTTAACAGCCAGTCAATTAGGAGTCTTCTCCTGACATCCTAAACACATACATGCAATGAACACACTCATCTACTAAACCACGGTCTATTACACAAAAGACAGCTGCTCATAATACCCCTGTGGTCAATTCAAGAGTTACAGAAATAAGTGGCTGGGTCAATTAAAGGAGTGTTAAAGAATCACAGCTTTTAAATCCCCTAGTTCTGTCAGAAATGTAGGATCATTTAATGGTTTTCTCCTCTAACTCCATTTTGAGTTATTAAACATTTGCCTAATTTAACTTTCCATGCAGAATACTTGTAATCTTTCATTAATATGTTGGGGCTAAGCATGTTCTACAAAGAACCTGATGATATACAGACATTAAAGCAAAATCTTTTTCAGTTATTCTGACTAATAACAACCACTGGTAACACTTTTAAATAACCATCATTTATAAATGCTAAAGAGACCATTTATTAATGATTAAAACCTGAGCTTATAGATGCTCAGAAAAAGAGCAGCACATTTATAGGTGACACTTTTGGTGATGGTTTCACTCAGAGGGGGAGATGCTTTAAGGTTGTGCACACAACACATCTCTGCAGCTTAAACTTGGATATTCTTATCTTGCATCTTCTTACACAATTGTCTTATTTTCTGTGCTCTTTTATATGCCTCCTCTTGCCTACCTGCTGCTTTTTCCCATCTCTCTGAACTGAGGAGAGAATGCTTCACAAACGATGTGCTGAAGGAACAAAAATACAAAATACCAAACACACACACTATACATGGCTGTGCAGCTTGGAAAGAGATATTAAAAGATCCCTTCCAGACAGCTTAATACTTGTGCTGAACAGTATACCAAGGGCATATAAGGAGAGAAGATTTGAGAGAAAGTAATCAACTCTTTCAAACAAAGATATGTGAACTTAAACATAAAGGAAGAAAAACTGAACAAAACTAAATGAAGATGAAGGATGTGCTGAAAGTAGGAACAAAAAGCTCAGATCAGTTATTGTTTGTTACCCGGGACATCATGGTTTTTATGACCTCTAAAAACCAAGATGGGGGAATGACTTTAAATCATTTTCAGATGTAATTTCTAAAGTATAAAATATTTATGAGATACATTTTATGAATAATGTTTCAAAGTGGAGCCCCTAAGCAGCTTGTTTGAGGAATGTTAAACATCTTTACCAGCACATGAAAGCAGAGTAATAACCTGAAACAATTGCTGAACCTTTTTACTCATAAGATGTTGCTGTGGTTATCCAGCTATTCTGAAGATGAATAGCTCCTAATGTGTTAACTTGTGACCAGATTAGGCATTCTAGCCGCTTAGAGACACCACAGTTAAAAATGAAATTAATTTCTTCGTCAATGAGAAGTTTGTCAGTCCTGTTGATCATGTAGGGCCATATGTTCGAAATGCATGTGAATTCACAAATGCAGAGAAAGCTTATGTTGCCAACAAATGTGGGAAATATCAGTGTAGAAACCTAGAGCCTTGCTACAAAATCTAAACAAACAACAGCAGCAGCATAACCAAGACTCAGCCCGTGAGTTGATGTATTGCTTCATGATTTAAACATTACCATCTACAAACTTTTAAAACTGTTATGTTCATTTTACTTTATCTTCCAAGCAGCTTGAGTTTACTTTCAAAAGGCTCATGATAAATTGCAGTCTTCCTTAAAATCTTCAATTGCTTCTTTTGGCCATTTTCAGTGCAATCTTTGTACCCTAATAGCATTTCAGGACAGCAGACAACTTCAACATTGAAAAGCTTCCCCAAATGTATAAGACTGAGGGATGATTGCCTTTCTACAGCCTTTTTAGGTGAGCCAATAGAAATCCCATCTAATCTGTTTCTGGACTTTGAGTAGGTTATTCCAGAAAATCAAAGTAGCTGAGGAAGCACTTGTTTGTTGGTTCAGATGCTTATTGTCAATATGATGTTTAAAAATTAAAATTCACTACTTCTCTTTCTTGATGATGACAAAAGATTTTGGGTTAAAACGAATCGGTATTAGGAACCATTAATAACTTCATCAACCTTGACAGTTATTACAGTAGCCAGTAAAATAGGAACAAAACAATAATATGCAACTTTTAACTATGAGTAAACGATCTTTAAAGATGGGCATATTTATTTTTTGTGTCTTTTGAAAATATGAGTGAATTCAGGCTTGGTTTCATCCAAGTGTAACAAGTTACACATATAGTCTCTTTATGTTCACATTGCATTTATTCCCTGCATACAAATGTGCTTTATGTGTATACCAGTTGGTGCATGTGTAAATAAAAATAAAGAGGATATTCCTTGGTAACAGGTATAGAGAATACTTTTGTTTAGCTTTGTCTTGTTTTTTTTTGGTTTTTAGTAACTAAAAAGCAAGTGGAGAATCCAGGCTGTTTTGTCAAACATAGAACCCTGTCAGCACCGCCAGAACTACCAGCAGCTCCTTCACTATATTTTCATGTGTTATCTTTCAAACCAGATTCAGAGGGAGGCACCTTCGTCCTTTCTTTTGTCAAATTGTTTATCTGATCTCACTTCACCTTGTTCACTACTTGTTTTTACAATGCAGGGGATTTGGGTTTTTTTTTGGGGAGGGGGGAAATTTCTTTCCTCGCTAACGGTGAGATGCAAAATATTCTTTGCAACCTCTAAGGATGCAGAGCTTCAGTACTTGTAACTATAACTTGAGTCAGGTCCCAAGAAAACTGGATAAACAAAGTATTAGAAGGTTACAGTACAATTTTTTATTTACACGTTTTCCCTCTAGGTGGCTCTTTTGTTTAAGTTGTGCAGTTTGACAGTTATGTTAAAGATGGAAATATGTTTTGTAGCCACAACTGTCAGAGTTATAGAAACCCTTCCCATGAGCAGGAGTTACCTCCATAAACTGTTGTATTACATCTTCAAAGCAGAAAATAATGAGCCACAGTTATAACAGTGTAACAAAGTCATTAAAAATAAGAGACCATGAGCTATTTTCAGGGGTCTTCCTTATCCCAGAGCAAACTCCTCTGACTGGGGAGCAGTTTCAAAACTTCAAAACAAGCAGGTTTGACCTGGAAGTTAAGAATTGATTTTTGCTATATACCATCAATACTCAGAAAGTTTGGAAAACTTCCCCAATTTTTGAAGACAGAACCTGAACATCTGAAAACAAACTATTAATTATTGCAGTCTGGACATCCAAAAGAAAAAATAAACTCACACTGCCATCATTTGAAAAAGTAAAACCGTTCCTAATTAACTCTTCTGTGTATTGAATTGGAGAATAAAACACATATCTGAAGCATCAGCTACCGTTTAGGGTTATGAAGTGTTTTTTGAAAATGCTTCAGAAGGGCTCTAAGGTGTCCTTCACTCAAATGTTAGTTTGGAAATTTTAACAGCACGTTATTACAGGTTGAGCTCTTAGCTTACTGTTCTCATTAGAGAAAACCTGAGGCAAATGAGGCGAAAATACTGAAGGTGTTTGCTTTTACTTGAGCCTCTTCATTATCTGAGATATTCTTATTTATTATTGAAAAAAGCTTTTTCATCAGGAGGATCTTAGAGACACAAAATGAATTCAGTTTCTGCTGTAGCTTGGTTTGTTTTTGTGCCTTCTACTTAAACAGATTTGATTAAATATGCTTTCAGACTGCATTTGTGAGTTTATGATATCATAGGAGAAGCAATAACCACAATACAACATGTCACTGTCAACTGTAACTTGTCATCTCTGAATGTGGTCTTTTTGAAAATTATCTAAGTCTGTGTTTCATACGAAAAAGAGGAATATTTCTGTGAAGAAGGACCTGAACATAAATAATCCATCTACTAAATAATCCATCTACCTATTTTCTTATGCAGACTTACTGGTAATTAAGTTAAATAACAGGAATAGACTGCAAAGACTAATCAATATTAATGTCTTACATGAATATACATAAATAACTATCAATCATATCATTTCACTGCATATGGTAGTTTTATTGAAGCCAAAGAATAAATTTAGTCTTTTTTGAAGCACCTTACAGTTGTCAAGCGATAGAGCACTAAACAGCTTGATGTAGTAGAGATTCAGCCTGAAGTACTGAGGTGATCTGGGTTTGTCAAGGTCCAGGAAGAGCCATATTGTCTCTATAATGGAACCTTTCCTCATATTATCTGAATCATGTCGCAAAGGAAAAAGATGCTTAATAGAAGGGGCTAAAGTAAGCTTAGACTTAGAGTTAAGGAAAGCGGTGTCATTGTCCTTGACGTCTACCTGTGACAGTTTCTGGGCCAATCTGAATGGTAGAATATCCCAGGTTCAGATCCAGAAGTCACACCACATAATATGCATATCTTGAAATACTATTCACACACCACACTATGCATTTTATTCCAAACCGCTACATTAAATCTAATGCAAACAAATACCTTCAGAAGTTAGCAAATCTGTAAATAGAGTCTATTTTAATATTCATACAAGCTCCTTATGGCCTTGAAAGGTTGTTGGAGAGCATTAGAGAACACAAGAAACAGAAGACAAAGGAACACCAAAACCAAAGAGCCCTTTTAATCCGTTATTTGTAATTAAAAAGTGTATGGCAGAGGTGCAAGACTACCAAGGCGTGGCCATCCAGCTAGTACCAATGGTGGGAAGAAAAAAAGGGCAAAAGAAATCTTTCCTATTCAGCTGGCTTATTCACAACAAGAACAGAAAATGGAGTAGCACTAAAAGTCTCCAAACGTAGTTTCTATTTTGAGTTTAAACCCAAATCTTTTTGCCAGCACAAGCAGCAGGTGAGGCAGCGAGGCGTCCTCTGTGTTGCCTGTAAATGTGACAAATGCAGCAGGTTTACTTCTTTCTTTTGTTCACTTTATAATCCGCTTCCCTTCTCAACACTAAACAAAGATTCAACTGCAAGCAAACCAAATCCCATATTTTCAGGTGACAAGCTTTTTCTTGTTTCTTCCCCACTAGAGTTCAGATGAACTTTTATTTCTGACCAGGTCAGGCAGACTATGCAAAGAAAGGAAATTGTTCAAAATTAAAGCACTACTGGTCTTCATGTGGCATCAAGAATTTGAGGCAACAGTGGAAAATATCCATCCCTAGAAACTAGCCAATCAATTTACATTGAATAATGCCTCGGTCCAACAAAAAAATACCATGAAGCTTTAAATATATAAGACTTTAGCAAGACAGTATATCCATTCTACCCTAGAAAGCATGTGAGTTTTTATATAAGTATGCATCCAAGTAAGTATATGTGCCAAGTATGTATGCATAGATGGGTGGAAGATGGTTGCTATTTGTTACCTCGTAAGGACAGTGTAAGGCTAATATCCATATGCACAATGCTTCTTAGGGCTGAATTAAAGGTACTTGTGGGGATAAAAAAATGTATACAACTCATAAACCAAACTTACAAACTGTAGCTCAAAAAGTGTTTTAAATAACAAAAGGATGCCAGTGTTTATTGATGATCTGACAGAAGGGTCAGATGGATGAGATCTAGTTCCTACGGATTTTTGCTCTGGCTCAGATGAAAGCAATTAAGCTCATTGGTCATTGGAGCTTTACACCCCATCAGGATAATGACCCATGCCTGCATGAATTAGTTCTGGAAATATAGAGGTAAAATATTCTGCACTGTCAGACTTTAATAAAGACCCGATTTACCTGCATTTTCATTTTTCAAGAGAAAAACTACACTCATTTTTAATGATCTGTAGTGACCACAGTGAAAAGTCTGCCAAAGAAGAGCATCGTGCGTTAAGAAAGTAGCATTGCACAACATAACTGTTTAAATTGATCAAAGAATAACTATATAAGCCTTTTACTTTCCCAAAACACTCAACAAAACAACCTACTGACCCTGAAAGAACAACAACACTCTTCACCTTCATGACACTTGGAGGAAGACAGAGTATTACCCATCGACCTTTGTGGGTGTTGGCTCTCGTGAGCCACCAATCAACTGGAAGTTGTTTTCCTCTATGTCTCCTCTCAAGCTTGTTTAGCGATAAAGTGTTGCCATATCTCAACGACCTTTGAAGTGTCATTTCCCCAACGAGCAATTTGCTCGAAGGATCGCAAAGTGTCAAGGTGATCGCGTGCACTGATGTCAGTGGCAAGCTGGTGAAGGATCAAAGAGTAAAGAGACAGAGAGACGAAGCAATGTCTGTCAGATAGACAGACAGAAACGTTGATTTAAAAAATAAGCTAAACAAAAACTCTTTAAGTATATATTTAAGTTTTTTTCTTTTATTAGTGTGTTATTTTTATTTACTCTGTTCATGAAGGATTTGTGTTTTTATCTGTAAAAGGTAAAAAGTATTAATAACAATATTATTAGTAATAATAATAATAGTAGTAATAATAATAGTTGCTATTATTATTAGAATGCATTTACATTTTTAAAAACAAATCTCAAAGTGCTACAAAGGAAAACATTAAAACAAATAAAAGCTGACAGTATCAAATAAGAACAATGTAATACAACATTAAGATCCTATAAAATATCAGTGATAGGCTTTAGTGAATAAGAATGTCTTTATAAGGTGTTATAAAAAATCACAAATGAGGAACTAGTGAGTTAGAAGAAATATGGTTTTCCTAAGTTTAATGCACTGAAATCAAAGATGAAATAAAAGTCCTGAAATTATGCTGCTAGAAATATGACATGTATAAGGCTTTATCTTTACCAGGGTTGCTACTAAATGTGGAATCTGCTGTATACATACTGAACAAGAAAACTTAACCATCTCACCTCCCTGCTTCCCTTTTAAGGGGATGCTTCACCCCTTCTAACTCATTATATAATCCCACATCCCTCACCTCTAAGAGATTTTCCCTGCACAGCCTTTTCCGATAAAAGGAAACCCCTTCAGATGTGCGCAGGTAGCTGACTAATGTATTTTAAAATGAGGAGTAAGTCGTGTGTGGATGAACGTGTGTGAATAAAAACTGCTGAGCAGCAGTGAAGAGTTTGATTAGTGCCCATCCAGAGTGATGCAATCAGATGACAGCAGCTGTCCAAGAGGAACGTCAGGGTGTTGGTGTTCATGCTCATTACCTGAAGCTGTGTTGATGGTCCTGACGGCCTCTCTGGCACTCACTCTGTTGTTAGGGGGATAATCAGGGACCGTGTTTTGATAGCGCTTTTCCGGCATTCGTGGACTCACTTTCGCAGGTTGGTGACTGAAAGACAGAGACACACCGAAGAAGATTGGAGCAGAGGGCGTTAGAATAAAAAATAAAAACGAGTATAGACCCTAAATCTGTTCTGATGAATAAAAGACAGAAAAAAAGAATGTGGGTTGAAAAAATTGGTCCATGTGGTAAGAGCGATAGTTGCTCTAAGCAAAGCAGAACTGAGCCTAAGACATGGCCCAGTTTCTATTACAGCCACTGACTGTCTGAGTGTTGCGCATTACACTGTGACATGTGTACACAACCATGAGAAAAAAAACACACACAGGACAGATAGTCAGAGCCATGCTGGCTCACCCTGACTGGCCGTGCTGTTCGTCAATCGCATCCACTGCACTTTCCACTGAGCTCAGGAGTGACTGGATTTGATTGGCTGATTCTTTCAGTAGGAAGCGAGTCACAAATTGTTCTACATTGGTTCCTCTCTCGTATACCTGAAAAGAAAAACAGAGGATTGTTAAAAGGAAGGAACTGAGAAAGACACAGAACATTGAGTAGATCAAGATCCTTTTAATGACATCATGGAGAAAATGTAACATTTTCTCAAGTTAGTTTTGTTGGTTCATTGACCAGGCTCCCCACCCCCCACATTTCAGTACTCCTTTTCTCTCTCTTGCCTTTTTAAAAGAAAATCTAAATTGACTTTTTGGGTTTTCAGTGAAAGTCAAAATGTTCAGGCTTAGATATTAGCAGAGCTCCTTTCCGCAGATATATTTTCCTGTTTGCCAAATCAATTTTCTACTTATAAACAAACAATTTTGCAGCAATGCATTCACATGATTGCCTTAGTTATCTTGCAATTCAAGAATATTAGCGTCTTAATGTGATATAATGTTATTAAATTATATAACTCACCATTTTCATGTTTCTCCAATTGTGCAAACAGAGTTATTATATATTAGAGATTATAATAACTGGTAATACTAAAATAACTATAAACAATCTCGTGATTGTACACATTACAGATAATTTTCTTTAATAATCTGTTTACAAAGCTGCTATAAATACTACCATTTCAGGTAAAAATGGATAAAAAATAGAAGAAAACATCCTGTGACAGGTTAAATTACGGTGGTCAGGGTAAAACATGAATCTCCTTTATTTGAACAAACTCCATATTGAGAGAAAAAAAGCTGTTTAATGTCTGCATCATTCACAGCACTAATAGGAAACTGACCCACTCAAATTAAAATGCATCAATGTAGAGTTGCTTTTTAATGTCAATGTAGAAATATTTTTTCTGTTGTGACCTAAAATAAAATCTTACTCATACATGGGTACATTGTAGCCATTGGTGATAGCAAAAAAATGCTTATAAAAGGACAGGGACACGTGGAACATTTTAGATAAAATGGACGCTCTTGCTTCAACTCTAATGACCTTATATCTGCAACAGTTTAATTATTTACAGATATGGCTGCTTGCTAAAATAAAATCTCTCCTCTGCACAGTCAGCGTTAACTCATGACCAGGCACAGAGGGAAAGTGAAGTGATGGAGTCCTTTAAATCCATAGTCCTACAAAAAACTACAATAGAGAACTATAGCAGCCATCTATGCTGTAAAATGGCATGATGGGCCATTTGATAAAAACTGATGCTTGAATCTTTCGTCCCACCTTAGTGTTTCATTTAATTATTGTTACTGAAGAAGTAGCTGTTCAGATATAAAAGGAAAATCAGCTGATTTGATATTATAACAAAAAGCATGCAAATTCATGAGAACTCTTTTAAGAAATGTCCCTAATCTAGATTCAAATATATTTTAAATTGACCCTAGCCTGTCATTATATTTTTAGTACAAGTGAAGGAGAAAATAGAGTAATGTCATGTAGTACTTGCTTTATTAAGTCTGAGGACTTAAAAGAGCTTCATACTACATTCAGTTAATCACACACACACATTTTAATAAAGCAAAAGCACTCAAGAAAAAAAAGTAAGCAGTACATATAGTGACATTCAGTCAATGAATGGATCCATCGCTTTAGATTACCATTGTTAACGCTCTAACAAGTCATTCAAGGAATGTACTATGATATAATCATGAGTCTTTTTATGCAAGTTAGTTTGCAAATTTAAACCTGAAATTGGGATTATAAATAAAGTATTATTCTTATTTTTACTCAATACAAAATCAAAACATAGAACATAGAAGGTGAAAAGCCTAGAGATACATGCGTGTACAGTAGGTGGTGATATACACCTCAAATGCTAACCAAGTGGAACAGAGGCGCAAACTTGAAAAATATATTAGATATTATAAAACAGCAGATAAAGCTTAATAAATGGATAATATTAGGTTCCATTAGATCGAAATGAACATTTAAAGATTTGATATAAGAAACAAATGTAATCTGAATGCAGCCTGAAAAACACAAAACACCTGACCATAATTGACTACACATGTCCTCCAGAGAGTGGAGTCAGTCGGTCATGTCAGCCTTTCAGTCAGAAGTCACTGTGCAGTGATTCAGTGAGACAATTAAGGTTCCTGTTCAGTCAGCCATTCTTTCGTGTACGCTAATCAAAGACAAACTCTCCCATGAGATGGAAAATCACACAAGCAATACTAACTTCCATTATAACAGTCAATGGATTGAGGCACACACAGTCAGACAACTATACAAACTCACCTTGAGATAGTAAACAGAGTTTTGCAGCATCCAAACCACAAGACACAGGTTAAAAATATATGATTCAAAGTCTTCTTTGTAAAAGTGGTAACTAAAAACCAGAATATCATTAAGTGGATGATGGATATACAGTTTTGTTTGGAGAGATTATGAGTTAATTTGATCAGAATACCACAGGATTTTATTTCCAAAATAGTTCCAAGAACTAACTTGTTCAACAAAATGATGCACCATTTACTAACACATTAATGATAGGTCAATATTAACATTTTGGTTTTATTAAAACAGATTGTTCAGCTTCAGATTGCTCCTTTATGAATAAAAAAAAGACCAAGCACCAATGTCCCCGAATAACTGAGTAGAATAATTAAAGATTAGGTCGAAACAATGAAAGACAAGGCTGAGCTGGATTAACCACCAGGAGGATAATTACCTGCCTGGACCCTACTTAGCGCATAACATAAATTTCTGGCATTTTAATGTTCCTGACCTCAACATTTCAGAGTTCATGAGTAAAATTTGAAATGATGAAAAAATGTCAGGTAAGTTGGTAGAGTTCCTGTTCCTGGTGTTTTTCATCAATTCCTGTCACTTGCAGGTTCACTAAAATCAAGTCTGGAGCTTTTGAGCCTGCTGAAGATTTTTATTTTCATACGCTTTAACCATCTCTAAATATCCACAAAAATAATCAAAAAATAATAAACATTTAGATCCATAATTCCCCAAGGTTCACAAAAAGGTAAAAATATTTTTTTTTTCGTTTTTTATCCCAATTAGTTCTTTTTTATGGGTTATTTCTCTGCCCTAAGGCGACAGACCTTGTGAGATGGAAAACTCCAATCTATAATATCAGTGAAGGTTCTCAGTCATCTAGACCATGGGTGTCAAACTGGTTCCAGAAAGGGCCGTGTGGCTGCTGGCTTTCTTTCCAACCAAGCAGTAGCACACCAGACTATAGTCATCTCATTAAGTCATCAGGTTAAGGCTAAATGAGACTTTATGAGATGAATGGAGTCTGGTGTTCTACTGCTTGGTTGGAAAGAAAACCTGCAGCCACACGGCCCTTTCTGGAACCAGTTTGACACCCCTGATCTAGACCTTGACCAGTTCATGATCAGGGTCATGGAAAGTTCAGTTTAGGCAACTGTATGTGTTTTCCAGAAGAACTTTTACCTCTCATCAAAAAGGCTTCTTCAGTTCTAACTGATGCTAGAGAGCATTGAAATAAACATACTGAAGGTGTGACCAAAACAATTAGGAGAGGGGAAGAAAAGAAATAAAAGATGGCTCTGATTCCTCCAACATAATAGCCAATAAAGGTCACCTGGGGGTGTCAATAGTCGTTAGGGGTGTGCTGATGGTTCGTTAACTCTCTCGTTAGTGGTTTCGGTCACATGCCTCTTTGAAGTGTGAGCCATGGTGAGGGTAGGTGTGGGGGGAATCTTTTATATGTGGCTTTATATGTGGCTTTTATATGTGGCTGACAAGGTATGTCTGAGACCACCTCCTCTGTGAAGGGATGTTTTTTCCAGGTTAACAAAGATTAAGATTCCTTAACCCCCCTCTGAAACCATCTGTCTTCCTTGGCTAGAATATGGACGTTGTTGTCCTCAAACGAGTGCCCTTTAACCTTCAGGTGTAGGTGGACAGCTAAGTCCTGTCCTGAGGAGTTAGACCTCCTGTGTTGAGCCATGTGCCTGTGCAGAGTTTGCTTGATCTCTCCAATGTACAGGTCTGTGCACTCTTCACTACACTAAACTGCATAAACCACATTGTCAGTCTTGTTCCTGGGTGTCGTATCTTTGGGGTAAACCAAATTTGTCTCAGGGCATAGCCAGGTTTGAAGTGCACAGGGGTATGGTGGTGGTTAAAGATCCTCCTTAGTTTTTGAGAGACTACAGCAACATATGGTATGAAGATGTTTCTTCTTCTGTTTTGTTCCCTCTCAGCAGGTCTCTTCTTGTTGGTTTTTAAAAAGCCCTTCTGGGGTAGCCACAGTTCTTCAAGGCTGTCCTGATATGTCTCTGTTCTCTTGTCTTCCCTCTGTTGGAGGTGGGAATGGTTTCTGTTTGTGTCTGGAGGTTTCTGATGACACCTAGTTAGTGTTCCAGTGGGTGGTATGAGTCAAAGAGGAGGTACTGCTAAGTGTGTGTGGGTTTTCTGTAAACTTCTATGTTCCCATCAGATGCTGGAAAAAAAAAACTTTTAACAATCCATAATGTGGAATGCTTTTCTCCATCTCCACATGTAATGAATGTCTCAGAGGATAGAGTTTTATATGACTGTTTACCTTCTTGTAAGCCATCCAACCAAATCCATCTTCAAGGCTTTGTGTTTGTATGGCATTTCAGGCCTGAATTCTAGTGCCAAAATATGATAATTTGTGGATAAATTTTCATCTTCTAAGGCTAACAACAGCCTCCTACATTACTATCCATCCATACATGTGCATTAGTGATTGTCCCAGTCTCATTTTTAATGCACCCACACAGTCATAAACACAAACACAAGGTCTTTTTGACAAGATGGAGAAGGCTGATTACAGGGCACTTTAAAAAGCTGCAATCAGCAATTACAGAAGGTTTGGTCTCGTTAAGGGAAATCATTTCATCTTTATTTTCCCAGATGAGCACAGAAAAAGCTCTATAGAGTGAAAGGATTGGGAGCCTCTGAATCAACCTGCCAAATCACCAGAGCAATTAATTTAAACAGCAAGCATGCATGCACATCCCCTCCAAAGAGAGATACTAAAACAAACACAGGAAACGAGTAAGGTAAACCCTTTCCATAGAAACTGTTTAATATGGTACCTTTAAGGCACATAGATTATTTGGACCAACATAGTCTGTCGTGTAAACTACATAATACACATTATGTTGGAAAATGATTATAGAATAGATCATTTGGATGTTCCAACAGATCCAGAGCCTTTTAATAGTTTTACATGTCACTACCAAGCATCCAGACTGTATTGTAAATATGCTATTCAAAACATGATATCTATAAAATATACTGTAAGTAGAGAAATCAACTATCCAAAGCCCCTTAAAAAACACATGCAACCCTTTTAAGATGAAAAGGTAAAAAGCATTGTTCAGAGGTTCTCTTCGCATCTGGCATACAGACAGAAAAAAATCTAAAAGCTGTGGGATGCTACTAAATTTAAGTTGCTTGATTGTTTACAGTTGATGACAATGCTCTGTCAGCCTTTGCTCCTCTGTGGAGGTTCACTTCCCAGGTTTGAGTTTCCGCATCATGCAGCGCTCCATTCTACTATGAATGAATGAAGAACACTGTTAAGTAACTGACAATTCAGCAAGCTATCAGATGTTTCAAAAGTACTCATATCCTCTACTGACATACATGCATCCATCTTCTCCTGCTTAATCCATCAAAGTCATGGTGGGGCTGGTGCTTATCTCCAGAAGTCTATGGATGAAAGCCGGGGTACATCTTGGACAGGTCGCCAGTCCATCACAGGGAAACACAGAGACGTACAACCATGCACACACACACACACTCACACCTAAGGAAAATTTAGAGACACCAATAAACCTAACAGTTATGTTTTTGGACTGTGGGACCCGGAGAGAACCCACGCATGCAAGGGGAGAACATGTAAACTACATGCAGAAAGACCCTGGGCCAGAAATTGAAGCCAAGACCTTCTTGCTGCAAGGCAACTGTGCTACGAACTGTACCAGTGTGCAGCCTAGTTAAGTATAATTACAGATAACTGTGAACAAAAGTACTGATAAAAGTAGCGAATTATATCCTTAACTTAAGTAAAAGTTAAAAAGTAAAGGTTCTACAATGTACGAAAGTACAAAATTAAAATTGCCTTAAAAATACAAGATGAATTAAAAACACAATTCTAAAGGGTAAAGGGTAATTTTCCTCCTGTGCTTATTTTTTATTTGAGAGAAAATACTCTCTCAAAACTCATAACCTTTAAAAGCATTGTGGTTCAAAATTTCTTTAGTCTTTCTGAAGGGCTTGGATTATTTTTTTTCTACAACTTGATCATGTTCTCACTGTAGGTCACAGCATATATTGCAGTTTGTGCTCAAAAAATGGAAAAAAAAGAAAATAAAAAAAATAAATATGAGAGGTTATCCAAGACCATATTGCACAAAGTTAGTTTTATTAATGATTTTTCCTGTAATATACATCTATCTGACTTGCAGTATAAATAAATGTATTTTACTTTTGAAACACAGTATATCTTCAATATTTCATTCCTCTGTTAAATTTAGGCAAGTAGTAACTTTTCAATTTGACTAACATTCTTCTTCTGCGAGGCTATACTGTAAAATCAGAATTGGTCAGAATTCAAACTTGAATCCTGTAAACCAAGTAGCCACTTCCCTCCACTTTAAGTTGTGCTCTTGCTCCAAGTCTGCAAAACATCCCTGTGCCTCCTGTACATTCTACTGTAATAGTAAGCCAATGATTTAATTGAGGTGTGTAATAATGTAAATCTATACAAGCTCCATAACATTAATTTGATTTAGTTTGGTTTGAATGCATCCAAACCAAACAGCGTGGGGGGGGGGGGGGGGG
>JAUZNJ010096348.1:0-21777 GCA_034780135.1 Jordanella pulchra
CCCCCACCCCCCCCCCTCCTTTTACTAAATTAAATCTGTGCAGAGGTTCACCAGATCTTTGTTAAATTTAGCAACCAAACAAAAAGCAGCGGGCAGCCATTCCTTCTTGGTACCTTCTTAACTACAACATAAACCGACTGTTTCTTCCACTGCGACGCCAACGGATGATGTGGATCACTTAGTTTTCCTGCCGTTTCTGGCGCGAAGCCCAGTAAGGAAGAGGTTGCAGCGGGTAAACAGAGAAGGCATGGTTTTGTGTTAGCCTAGTATTTAAAGCATGTGAGACTCCTGCAGCTGAAAGTTCACCGCCTCTCGCAGTGCTATTAATAGCTTTGCTTCAACATTTTGATATTATTTTTCAACCATAAACTACACCGTATTTTGGAGGAGGATTTTATTTATTTTTTTTTTCTTTTTTTTGGTGGACTCAAGATAAACCAGAGATGCTTTCAGAACATTTGATTAAAAATCTAAAAAAAAAAAAATCATACATCTACATTCAATGTTCCTTTTATTGCAAATGTAAAGTTTCAGGTCATTTGAGGTGTTTGAACACAAAGACTGAAAATTAGGCCAATTTTTGTGGCTAAGTAGCCTCAGATCAATGTTATTGGCTGAAGAGCCTCTGTTAAGAAAATCTACAGATATTGCCATAAATTTATAGTTTAATCTAGATGTGGATTTTAGGCATTTCTAACAAAGGTTTATCAAAATTCTTGATAGAAACATTTTTTCTCTGGCTCCTAATTTTTTCCAGCATTTTCTTGTATCTCCTAGCATCAATCTTCCCATTAATAAGTTCCCGTTTATATTGTCATTCACCATATGTCTGAAAATCTAACAGCTTAAGTATTTCCAACAACTTGTAGTGAGAAATTTGCCAACTAAAGCACCCCCCCCCTTTTAACTTCTAAATAGTAACCTGCTGTTTAAATTTTTAATTACTGCACTGTTTTTTTATTTACTATAGATCAGTTTCACCAACACTAAGCATGCTGTTGATTAGACTCTAAGCTGCTTAACTGATGCAATAGTTGTTAAACTCCCTGCAGGCCTCTTAGGTGATTAGTTAGATCTAAAATAAGATATTTCTAATTTTAAAATCTTTGTAATCAGTGTTTGGTGCTGTGAGATCATGACTTAAAAAAACACTTTGAGAAAAGGAAAGTTTATTGTTTAGATTTTGAATGTTATATAACTGAGTCACCTTCTTCCGTCAGCCTCCTAATCCTCACCATTTCATAGACACATATATGCCAGCAGACATTTGTGTGTTTTTTTTAATTACTCTAAATATGAGTAATTACAATTATGCACTCGTCTTTTTGAACGTTCTCTCCATAATAAACCATATTATGGATAAATCGTAGTAGTGTGTGACTTGGCGCTCCCTCAGGAACTTCGTTGCTCCTTTTCCATGTGGTAGCTGCCACCGATCAGCGAGGAAAACCAAAACATTTTACTCAAGTAAAAGTGACACTACATCATCATATTTACTCGAGTAAAACCAAAAAGTTGCCTTTAAAGTAATTACTCAAGTAAGACTATTTGGTTAAAAGACGACTCAAGTACTGAGTGACTGATCTACTTACTGCCCATGATCATAACAACTAATTTAAATTTAAATTAAGTTCAATTATGTAAAATTGAACCAAATATTCAGTGAAATGCAAGTTTGTGTGATAAACATTTTTTTATTTTAATTATAAAACTTAAACAAGCAATATTAAGAAAAGGTTAAATGAAAGTATACTGTTTACTGTATTGTCACTCAACCTCCAAATGACACACAGACTCAGCAGATGGAAAACAACATTCAACCAAATAAGCCTCGAGTACAAAGAAGAAAGTGAGTATTTGATCATAGATCATATTTGATCAAAACAAGCTTGCTTTCATTAAGTGAAGTTTCTAAAAATGTATAGAGTTGACAGAAATTTTATTCAAGAGTAGAGATATTTTACCATATGTTTAGTCAAGTAAAAGTAAAAAGTATAATTTTTTTAAAGTTACTCAAGTAAATGTGACTAGTTACAACACACCTCTACATCCAACCCCATTACTCTTTATAGAAATCACAATATACAGATATGCTAAATCAATCTGGGTGCTTTCACTCTGCAGAAGTAGTTTCGATATACGTACATCTTTCTAATCAGGCTGTACGGTGGAGCAGTGGATAGTGCTGGGTTCGGTCCCGGGCTGCATGTTCTCCCTGTGCAAGCGTGGGTTCTCTCCGGGTACTCCGGCTTCCTTCCACAGTCCAAAAACATGACTGTTAGGTTAATTGGCATCCCTCAATTGTCCCTAGTGTGAGTGTGTGCGTGCATGGTTGTCTATGTGTTGGTAGGATCCTGGAGGGGCTTGTTTTATGGGCTCATGTTATCTGATCTAAAAACAGCCGTGAGCCAAGCTGTTTACAAAAACACGAGGAGTGGAAAGAATCCAGCTGTGTCATCCTTATCACATGGAAACAAAAACCTCTGATTAACCCGCTGTAGAAACAGGAGTGACTGCAACAGTACATCATGTCCAAAGTGTTTATCTTCACAGCAATTCTGAGCGTTCGCAGTTGTTTATAGAAAATTACCAATAAACAAAATGGTTTAATGATGAAGTTATTGAGCTGTTTTAATCCTTTCCTCTAACACGGGTATTTTATTACTATAGTGTTAATAACTACAACTTTAACAGTTTATTTTAAATTCTAAAAGGTTTATCTTTATCTTGCTTTTTAACCCATATCTGTCAAGTTTTGGATTTGAAAACAAGGGAAATTTTTCAACATCCGCCTCGACTATCCCAGTCAACCTTCGTTATCCATTACAATTCAAAACAAATCTAAAGTTAACAATTTTAACCAGATGGAAACTATAATAACGTGATGAGATTTTGACTTGCAACACTTGCAGCTGTTCTGTTTGAAGAGGCAGATCAATGCTTTTTAATATAGTTTTTCTTAATATGGTCAAAGAGGCATTTAATACATTTAAATAAATAAATACCTTTGGTAAAATTTCATTAAAAAAATCTGTTAATAACTTTTCAAGTTATCATGTATGCAGACAGACAGACAAAGAAACACACACACACAAATTCGACTAAAAACAAACCCTCCTTGGCAGAGGTAATAATATGGGAAATTTATGGGAGACTGCTGATACGGGAGGACAGCAGGAAAGAGGCGTAAATTACTGTAATTTCTCGGCCAAAACAGGATATTTGACATTTATCTCTTAACCTGCTGCAAGTTGAAGTTCCTCCCGAGTCTGCATCCTTTTCCAGGTTTTCTCCCAGTTTTGTCTTGTATTGAGTTCAAACCATCAGGCCAGTTTGTTGTGTCTCCACATGGACTGTGATCCATGAAAATCCATGAAAGCTGATTTGCAGTTTACAAATCAGCTTTCACAGCTTCTTCTTGCTTCCTTTTAAATATTTGAAATACTAGTATCTTGTTTCAAACAGAAGATGCCCACCCTACTTTCTTTAAATCACACAAAAATTGTGTCCAATGTTTGTGCAGCAAAGATTTTGGTTTTTGTTACTATCATTTTAAAGATATTAATGAAAGCTTCTAGAGTTGACCAAAGGTCAAGCAGGTAAAGTAAACATTACCCAAACATTGGACCTCAGTTTTAATGTGTGGCACCTAATGCCTTGTTGTTAGCTGCAGCCCTTTAAGGGTCACCGACAGCTTTTTGGTAGCATCATTGAAACTCCTAGCTTTGGTTCTGCAGGATTATTGGTGTGCCTATATCCTCTCCATGTTCATTACATATTAAATCATTTTCTATGAGATGTTCAGAGCTACTTTAAACCTCTCCCTAACTTGTCTTAGTTCCTTCTTTTTAATGATCCTGTTCATTGACTAAAGTTATCTTACAAAACTCTGAGATCTAAGAAATAAATCATAAACAATTCAATCCATACTGAGATAAAAACATACAAAAGTAAACTCAATTTACCAATTAGCTTAACTTGGACGACTTGATTTTACAGAATAATATTTAGAGGGGTCAGCTGAAGGTATGAGAGCAGCCCACCACACAGTTTGAATCTGCAGAAACTTAAAATAACATTTATTCATTTCTTCCATGTTATAATTGTGAAAAGCTGTGTGTTGGTGTATCAAATGAAATATCAATGTAATATTAAAGCTGGTCTTTGTAACATGACGACAGAAATATATAAAGGTGTAGAAATACAAACAACATCAGAACAGTTGACAAACGTCCTCTGTTGTCTATTAGTGGCATCTGTTTTCTAAATAGTTGGCTAAAAGTGGAAAATGTTAAATCAAACAAATACAGTAGTAATGTTAAATATAATAAAAACTGTTGTTTAATGTCATTGGAAACACAAATACCCAAATTAGATAAAGAAGTTTATTTCTATTATAAGTTTATTGCTTTATTAGATCATCAGAAATTAAGTTAATTGTTGACTTTTTTAAAACTATGGCTTTGAACAAAAATATAAATGGGCCCTAATTTTAATCTCATACTAATAGACTTTTTGTTGTAGCAGTGCTGTGCTGATACAAACGGAAACTTAACCGGATACACTTTCACATAAATGATCGATTAAAGTTTGACAACTGTATCAAACCTCGGACACAATAAATACTGTTTTGTAACTTTCAACAGCAATCACAGGTGTAGATAAACAGCTCAAGGTTAAAGGTGAGTTTAGATTGTTTGAGCCAAAAGTTGTTGAACAACAAATTATAAACTAGTAGTTGTAAACTAGTGTAAGATGATAAACAACAAGGTCTGAGCTCAGTTCTGAGCTTCACTGACGTATACCTGTCAGGGTAATAAGGGTTTACGACATTATTACTTTCATTAGGACTAGGACTGTAAGCCATTGTGTTTGGCTTCAACTCACAGCTACAAGAAATATTTTTTCTGCGTTTCATTGAAATATTTTATGAAATGCATAAAATATGTGCGTTATAGGCCTGTGTCAGTTTTTAGCAATAAAAAAAGATTCCTTTGCATTGTTTTCGTCGTGAAATCTATTTATAAGATATAGTAAGAGTTTACCTTTTTTTTTTTACAAGTCACAGGCTTACATGCAATCGATTATCAGGCGGTGCTTCTCCTTTCAAAATCCAGTTTTGTCGCCCTCTAGTGGAAAAAAATTTAACTTTTTTGTCAACACGGCAGTGGATTTACTGTAGATTTATTGCTGCATCTGATGATTTTCACTTTAGCATAAAACTGAGAAGCTAATTTCCTAAACTTTAAAATTTAAAAGTAGTTATAAAAAAATCAAATGTGAGACACACTTCTGCCGAAATGAAGCACTTTTTTCCTCCCATCTCCATTAAAAATAACTAAAACGATATACTTTTCTTTTCAGTTGTCAATTTTCTCGGAGTAGGTAGAATATTTCTTCACCTATTGTGCGCTTATACATAAAACATATGATACGTTATCATTAATGTCACTTTTTATCAATTGTAATATTTCTGTATTTTCAACTTCTCTGCATAAAACTTTCAGGAGTGGAAAAAGCTTACTGACTGATATTCTTTGGCTTCTCTAAAGTCAACTGCTTTTTTAGGTCCGGCTTATTTTGTATTTTTATTCATACTTAACTATGAATACTGTATTCATTAGACTATATCACAAGGATTAAATCATGGCTATCAACATATTTAGAAAATGTGCCGATTCGGTACATCATTGTTTGCTATTTAAACAGACAACCAGATTTGGGAAACCCAGTGAAAACAGTAAGTAAGCATCTGGAAGTCAATAGGAGCTTGTGATTAAACACTGATTGAGTGAAACAAGAGGAAATATTATTTACTTTCTGTGTAAAACCGACTCCCTGAAAACAAGCTGTATAAAAACTGACCTTCTTTAAATTAGATCTGAAAAAAATAACTGTTTACTACATAAAGGTAATATTACTTTATGTGCTTGTTTTATCACGCTATGGCCGTTTACTGTCATTTAACGTTTCTTTATGCGATGCATAAATCTTAATATTATAACTTTATCGTATATATTTTTATTCATTGCAATGTTCTTTACCTCTATTTAGTTTTCCATGCAGCGCCTAGAGATGAACTTCCATATAATCAACACTAGGTGGCACCACAAAATCGTTGTGAGCTTGTTTCCTGTGACTTTAAACAAGATGCACGTTTTAGACTTTTGAATATACACAGTATACGATTAATTAGCTCAGATGGATTGGTTGAATTTTTGGAAAATGCCTCCAAACACACTAACATTTTTTTCTGTTCATAACCCTTTGAGAAATAAAGCTCGTTTTCTTTCCTTTTCATGGTAACAAGATCTTTTATAAGATAAGAATAATAATGCAGTTTTTGCTTTGTTTTTTGTTTTTTTTTTGTTTGTTTCTTTCTTTCTTTTGTTTCTGTTTTAACGCACATTTTATATTTAATCACCAAGAAGCAGTAGTCTTGGATTATATTTGTGATGCTTGCAGGCTGACAAATTTCCCAGTCAGTCCTGGGTTTTGGTAAAACATGGCTGTCTGAGGGCGGTCTGACAACATCACAGAGACAGAGAAGAATAGACACAACATTGGTCTGTCCCAGACACCTCACTCACATAATCAGCCATATTGAAAGTTGCAAGCTGTTTTTCGAAACTGGTACGAATAATATCATCTATTTTCAACTTTTTTGTTGTTGACATTTTGATTAAAATATCTTCAGCTGAGTACCAGTGATGAAATAATAAAATTAATAGTACTGTATCTGAAAATCAACACAATATGGTCACAATCTGATATGAAAGTCTGTATGCATAAAATTTCCATCCAATAACCTCTTTTGAAACTCTTGAAAGTAATTAATAAATGACAACAACCTTTTGGTTTAGATTTCACCATTTAGACTTTGTTTGTTCACCCTAAACTTTCATTCTTGTTAAACCAATTAACCTGAAACACAGTTCAGCTTTCCATGTGGGGTTTTTCCTCACATTTGTGAATGTCTGGTCCTTGTTTATCAGCTTAAAATTGATTGCAGAGATTAATTGAATTGCTTTTAAAGCCAAACTAATAAATATCATTATTCAAAGGTATCAGTGAACTGTGCGAACATAAATGTACTGCTACACTGCAAAGTTATCAACAGTTTAGAGAAAAGGTGTAACAAGCTTTGCATTTCCTAAACTGTTTCTTTCTTTTTAAGCGAAGACAAAACAGCATGAATGAAACTGCTCAGAGAGCTTACAACAAGCCAGACTTTAAAGAATCTGAAGGAATGTATGATTAGGACAAGTTGATCTCTACATTTTACATCTGTATTCTTCATAGCTTTGGACACTTGGACTGGTTTTCTATAGATGGAACTTTTTTAAAGCTTTTTTTAAAATTTATTTTTGTTTAAACATAAGACAATACTTAAAAATACTTAAAACAATAAAAAAAAGACACCGCTGATGAAGAAAACATTTCAAAACAAGTGGGAAGGAGACAATGCTTATTCAATTTAACCCCATTACTGCACAAAACTGAAAATTACTGCATGTGAAATTATAATTATGACATTATAATCTAAGTCTAATAATCCTGAACTTTTTACAGTATTGATCAGCTATGACCCAAAAATTGGATGAAGAAGAATTTTGCTCTTCACAGCACCGGCCCAAGCCTCTCTAAGCAAAGTTCGATTTGGGAGCCCAAGTTTTTTCACGATAATGTTTGTTGCTGTAATTTATAGTCTGATGATAGTATTATTCACACATCTATTAAAAATTCATTGCAGTTCTAGCAATGTTGTTTACAGTCTTCTATTCGTATGAATCTTCTGTGTTAAAAGTAATAAAATAAACTAGTATCCAACTTATTTACAGTATAAGTGTCTTTTTCCTTTTTTTTTTTTGGTTCCACTGCAGCAGCAATGAGCAAAAAAACCCATGTAGTCCAAGAACAGCAACAAACAAACAAAAGAGCTTGTATAACTAAAAAATTAAAAAGAAATTGATACAATAACCAAAAAAAAAACAATAAAATACAAAGCTGTTCTTTGATAATAAAAATAAAAACTAACCTTAACCTAGACAGAAATAAAATAACATTTAATTTTTAAGGTTAGCTTTTAAAGTGCTGTAAATTTCGCAACTATTTGAATTTTATATTATACTGTTCTTCCTCTATACTCAACTCACTCCTTTAAACATGTACTCCCCTGCTTTTCTCTTTGCAAAGTCACTAATCACATCACTGCAAGATACTAATCCATCATTCCTCTCCCATGGAAGATCTCAGGTATTTTTTTTTAATTAATTTGAGTTTCCAAAAACCTTAAAGCTACCAAAAGATTTGGGTAGAACTCAGATCATTTTGAGAGAGGTATGTTAGTAAATGAGGTCATCCGTGTTTTAGGATATCTAGAAGGCTTTCCATCTCTAAAGCCGGTAGCCTATCATCACTATTAGACTGTTCTTGGAGTTTTATCTCAGAGAAGTGTATGGTCCTTTAGTGTTTTTGTTACTATACCTATTTAGAAATCATTGTACATGAAAAAACACACAAAAAACAACAATTGAAACAACACAAAAAGGCAAATAAATAAAATAAACTATTAAAACCCTTGCTGTCCTTGGGTTTTGTCTAAAAATGTGTGCTTGCAAAGAAGGTTGACAAACTCCTACCAAACGAAGAAAGGTGAAGGGTTTTCAAAATGACCAGAATGTTGAAGCTTTATATTACTGCTGGAACCTCTAACATTTTTCAGGTTAATTTTGCATAGAGAAAGGTAAAAAATGTCCTGATTTAAAATGTCATGATCCAGTTTTTTAAGGGTCTCCAATGGAAATTCTTAAACAGGTGTACAAATCCAAATCTCTCAGAGATTCCTACCAGATCACACCAAATAGTCCGAATCGTCCTATGCGGTCTTGTTGCATGTGCCTGTCGCAATATGGCGGCTACTTCAACGTACGACAGGTGTTGTGCCAAGGTAGTTTTCACGCAAAAATTTGTATCCCCTCGTCGGGAGCGCGCACGGAGTAGGAAGAACTGACCGACTTTACTCAGCCTCAATTCCAACGTACTGAACGTGAAATTATGTTTATGAAAGATTAGATTTTCTGTTTCAACCATAGTGTTTGCTGTAGATTTTATTGGACTGTCTGTCCCTACTGTAATCTGTTCCCCTGTCTAAATCGGACAAAAATAGTCCCAGTTTTTTCATTTTTGGCTTATAAATATCTATTATGATGAAAAATCACTCCTGAAACTCTGGACCTGGCAGACCTTTGTTTTGGGAAGTTACAAGGGGGAACAGATTAAAGCAGGCCACCATATATCTACAGCAAACATTATGGTTGATGAAGTTCAAGTGTCTTAAAATCTTAATAAAATCTTAAAAAGGTGTATATTCCTATGCTGGATGTGTAGAGTTGATTGGGATACCATTTCTGGCAATATGGAATGAAATAAAATGCCTGATGTTAGAACAAAGACTGTTTATCAAGGATAGCACAACATAGAGAAATTATAATATAAAACACCAATATATATTTAAGTACTAAATATCACATAGGAAAATCTTCATAGATAATTTTCCTTCTAGATATAGTTTTTAATGATTACACGTACACTCCATTTTCTATTTCATTTTTATTACAAGTATATGGTTGACAACAGTTTTCAATGGGATGAGAACATTTAGACACCATGAAACAACGAGTTTTTTTTTTTAATGAACGCGTTGAAACGAACAAAGAGCTGTTGCCTTCAGAGAAAGAAGCAGACACTGCTGTCAGCGACCTGCTTTAAAGCAAACGGTCGTGTTTTATTTTATTTTTTCATTTCACTGGCGATATTCTGCTATAACATATGAAGGAAAGAATAAAACAGAAAAACTCATCTTTCATAAATATAAAATCCTGCAAATTTTACGTTCAGTACGTTGGAATTGAGGCGGAGTGAAGTCAGTCAGCTCTTCCTACTCCGCGCGCGCTCCCGACGAGGGGATACAAATTTTTGCGTGATAACTACCTTGGCACAACACCGGCACGCTTGCGCATGCGTCTCTTCTCTACGTAGCTAGCTAACTTGAAGCGAAGGCGGGGTGAAAAACGCCGAAGCTCGCGCACGCTGTAACGGGACGACTTCAGGAAAGAGCAGGGAACTTTGTATGGATATGAAGATTTTTTTCCTCTGGATTAACCGAGCTGCCAAAGGAAAACAACATTTTTTAAACAGACAGGGAGGCGTTTGAAGAGATGTCCGAGCTTAATTAATCATGAGTGGATCTACAGCTTGACTTGCTAAATAAATCAAAATGCGAAGCGTTCTTTGAGAAGGAGAGCTCAGCGAAGACCTCCAATGTTCACCTTTCTTCGGGCACTTTAAAACAAGTTTAGATATCTTTGGGTTCTTTTTTGTATAAAACAACAAGGCAACAAGATGGCAGAGCACGAAAGCTTGGAGTTTGGGAAGGCAGATTTTGTGCTTTTGGACAACGTATCAATGGAGGACTTCATGGCCAACTTAAAACTCAGGTAAGCGGTCACTCACCTTTTAGAAACCCACTTTGGTGACTAGTGAGCGGCTCTGAACATTGGCACTGGTTAATTATTTTCATCCAAAAGCAAATAATCGAACCGCATATCAACAGGTGCTTAAAAATATTTACTGCCACACCTGTGAGCACCTTTAGCACACAATCACTTTTATTTCCCGTGTTATTTTTAGTCTTATTCATCATGTGTTTGTTTAATATCGTAATTGTATCCATTGTATAGGTGATAGCAAAGGTTCGCATTCACTTTTTCAGCGAACAGGTGAACTCATATTTAAAAAATGTGAGACTCCACCCAGGCTATTCAGGCTGTTAAAGCCTGATGTGAGGCTTGCTCCCTGATGGAGGAGGAGGTAACTTTACTCTATCCAGGTGGGGCTGTAGCTCCTCTGCCATCTGTGATGAAAGTGCAAACTGATCCCCAGTGTCGGTTAGAGCTTTTAGTGTCCAATTCATCAGCGCTGGACAGTAAAGGGCTAACCCAGTTTTTTTCCTTTATAATTTTCTTAGTACTAAGCAGAGATGCACTAATCCCAGTTTTTCCAAACCTACCTTGGCTGATTTTATCGGCCAATACCTGATCCGATACTACCGTTGAACCAATAAACTGTATACCAGGCTCACAGCTAAACTGGCAAGAAAGATTGTTCAAATCAAGTCATTTTTTTATATTGCAAATTCACAACACGTCATCTTTAGGTACTTTACAGAGAAAATTCATTGCATCAAGTCATTTACTTCACAGGATACACTCCTCCTAGATGACTATCTGGGAACGGAACATATTTGCTTGCATGTTATCATTGACTCTATGTCAATCCTTCACACTGAGCATACATGCAGCGACAGTAGAGAGGAAAAAACTAAATTTCAACAGGAACAAACTTCCAGTAGAAACAGGGTCAGTTTGAGTGGCCTTCTGCGACTTCAACTGGGAGTTCAAGGAGACATAAGCAGGCATGCAAAAGGAACATAGAAGCACTGATCTATAAATACTTTCATTGTTGGCAAAGGTAGTTAACAGTTAACTAGCAGTCAGCTCTGTCTAGAAAAGAATCGGTTTAGCAGATGAGCTCTGAGCCAGTTTTTATGTCCAAAGGGATGAAAGGCAGGACGTGCATTTAGGGGTTGAGCTAAAAAATATCGCACAATGGGACAGTATATAATGTAGAGTGGTGTAAAGTGGTTGCTATGTCCTCCAGCAGTCTAAGCCTATATCAGCATAACTATGAAGATAGCTCAGGATAACTTGAGCCTCTCTAACTATAGGCTTTATCAAAAAGGATAGTTTTAAGCCTGGCCTTAAAGTAGACCGGGTGTTTGCCTCACGAACTGAAACCGGTAGCTGGTTGTACCCTAGAGGAGCCTGATGGCAAAAAATCTGCCTCCTATTCTCCTTTCAGAAATCACTAGTAAACCTGCAAACCCATTAAAGAACACACCATTTGAAACTCAAGCAAAAAAACTGTTAAGACACCTGAAACAACAGAAGCAACATGTTCTTCCTGGCTTTGCGAACACGAGATGTCTGACTTCTCTAAAGGTCGTTAATGTTAAAGTTGCACTGTCTTCTTGTAGTCTAAACGTTTGGTCGAGCTTTCTGTTGTCGCTAGTTAAGGCATTTAACACGCCATTTATCCCCCATCAGAAGAGTCCATCTAGTTTTCCATCTAGAAGTTTTTTTATAGGATGTTTTTATGTTTACCTGAAGATTCGGTATTATGCTCCTTACCTCGTTAACAGTTTGTTCCCTGAGTTTTCTGGATTGACATGAGCACGTGAGGAATGGAGCGCAAGGGGAAAAACAAGCTTACAGCAAAGTGGTTGCAGATGAGTAAAGATTTGAATGGAAATTTATGCTCAGTAGTCGTGATGCTTGTTGTTTAGGCCTTTGAAACGTCTCTTACTCAGTCCCCATTCAGCCCAGAACATTTTGTATCAATAGATTAGCAGCAAAACTAAATAAAATAATTATCTCCAAAGCCCTGTGTGACAGGTGCTATTTTAAGAACACGGCCTGCGGCTGATGCATCTGTGGGAGCAAACCTTTTTATAAACTCTACAGACATTAGTTGTTGCGTCAACTACCAGATACCTAAATGTCATGGGAGTTAAAGCATCCTAAACATCTTTAATTCGTTCTGGAAGCCACATCTGTTGAAGCTTCACTACTGTCTAGATTTGTACCTGTTGTTTTATTTTTCTAACTGTTTCTTTTTGCATTTTTATTTACGACTAAATGTTAAGGTTCATAAAACTAGTATGAGAGAATATCTCCTCTCTCTGCAGAACATTACAGCGCAGCTCAGGTTTTCGAAATAATATCTGAATAAAACATTATTTTTCTGAAACATTTTCCTTTGTGCAGAAAAATCCAATGTTGCGATGTTGGGCCTCTAACCGACAACGCCTTGTTTGGAGAGAAACCAGTGCAGCTTATCTGCACAAACACCTCCTACCAACTGTGCAGTGCCGTAGTGGAAGAACGCTTCATTTAGCTTTTTGGTGTGCAGAATAAAAGCAGTGAAACACTGGGAGTCCTGAGTAAAGAGTACCAGGTATAGCAATGTACTTGAGTCTCCAGAGGATACAGGAGTTCTGCTTTGCAGTGTTTTTGCAGCCATGCTTTTTAAATTAGATCAGAGTTACTGTGGTGAACGGTAGCTTCATCAGTCGGGCTGTAAGACCTGAGAGCTTCCAGACGGCAACAGGCTTCGTTTTTTCCCAACTCTCTCCTATTTTCTGTATGTTTGTTTTCCCTCCAGCCAGACGGCTCAGTCCGGAGGTGGCGTGTGCAGATTGTTATTTGTAAAGGGTGTGACGGGCCAGGAGTGCTTCCTTTTTTTCTCAGATTGAGTGATTTCATGCAGGAAAGTGCGAGTGGGAGAGGACCTTAAGCTTAAGTGATGAATCCAAAGGGCATCTAATGTTCTCCTCTTGGTTCATTGCAGTGATCCAAAACAAGTTGGTCTGATGGGGAACATCTGCTCTATGTATTTCAGCCTCACTCTACAAAATTTCAGCTCTCTCTACAAAATACTTTACTTAAAACATATCTCCTGCAATTTAAAGACTTTCTTTGAAGTCGGAAAGCCTTCATGTTGGGACCATTTTCCCTCTTATTATAGGGGGTTTCTGCTGTTGTTAAAGTCCTTCTATGTAGGGTAGTTAATCACATTCCCTTGTGGCAACAATTAAGCCCTGATTTGGGAGAAAAATGCTTATGGTGAGACACTGTTGTTTGAGCTGACATTTGGTTTGTTTGACTTGAAGTTGACCTCTGCTGCCTGTGTGGATATTCCCAAAATAAAGCCCAATCAGATGCCCACTACTTTTGTACAGATGCCAAGATAAAAGGTTACATTCCTTTAGGGTCTTGGGAAGTGTCTGTGGATGCAGTGACTTGCAAAAGTATTTACAAGAATTGTTTTTTTTTCTCTGTTTTTTTTAATAATTATTTTGATTTTATGAAATGGAGAAACAAACAGTAGCACATTATTGTAAAAAATAAATATTTAGAGATGCTTCATTTAAAGTTTAATTGATAAATATTGTTATATAATATTTATAAATATACAATCAAGTAAATAAACCCAATAATGAAATGAAACAAAATGGTAATATTTTAGGATTAGTTCATTTAATTAGTGTTTTGTGACATTTTTACTTTTATTTTTTATTTAACCCCTTATTTATTTTTAAATTATGCTATTTCATGTGTTTCAAATATATATTTTATTGTATTTAGGGTACAGAAAATGTAATTTGGTCAGATAAAACTATCATAAAACATTTGGCCTTTAAATAAAGTGCTTCCTCTAATGTACATGTCGCCCAGATAAAAGTAGAGGCAAACAAAGACAACCTGACTCCCACACCTAGTGTACCTTTTAATGTTTAATAAAATCTTCAAGTTAATGTTTAAACGGATAAAGATTTCTGTCAACTGCATAAACCTTTATAACACTTGGCAAACTTATTTTTATGTATAGCAGTAGAGTTTGTGAGACTGTAAAGGTCACAAATCTTTTGAGTTTTGGTTTGAGAGAACTTGAATCGCCTGCTAAGAGTTAAAAAGGAACGAAAAGAAAGAGAGTGATTAAATAAAAGTAAAAAGGAAAACTAGCATCAAGTATAAAGATCTCAGTGTCCTGGAGACCTGACATCTGAAATGTCTTTATAAGGCGGCATTGTTTAGTCTGATTCCTGCAGCCCAGAGGGGAAAAATGCAGCATGTTTTTCTATAATTAATACAGGGGATTTATTTCCACAAAATGTAAGATTCTGACATGCTATTTTTTTATTTACTTGGATGCAAAAAATGTAAAAATCTTTGTTTTTGATCTCAGTGGTGACGGTCTTGATGGTTAGCCAGTGTAATAAACAGCCTAAATTGCACTGATGTGGTTTCAGCTCTGCTTGTCGAAATATCTTTTACCTGAAGTAATACATTCTTTGCTGTATAAACTCTGAGCTGTTATTTTTCTCGGTTCTTGACTTGAGTCTGTTGTCTTCAGGTTTTGAATTGAACTGCTGAAGTTGTCTGACTGATTTGACCCTTGTAACCATCTATGAGTTAAAGGGCATGTCAGCCAGGAAACATTGATAATAAAGAGCATAGCAGAAAAGCTATAACATCCTTTCCCTTGACTCTTTATAATTCATTGTTTCCTATAGCCTCGATGACATCTTTAGTTGTCTTTTGTGCCGTTTGTCATGTGTATGTTTCAGCATAAGGATTTTACTGCACAGATAAGTCAAATATATCATAATTCTGACAGAAATTAAGTCTTTCTTTCTATTTTTTCCCGGTTTTAACTTTGAAATGACCAAAACCAGTTGTTTTGCTAGGGATGTTAAAAGTGGTCTTGTTTACTCTGCAGGAACTAGAAGACGTGTAGTACATAAAGAGGCCGGGCTTTACCGTCTCTTTATCTCACAAAGTAAACAAACGGTTCAAACTAGCATTGTAAAATAAGGATTGTCCTCAAGATTCTGTTAAAGGTCTCTTTCCCTTGTTGGAAGACAGATAAACAAGCCTGCATTCCATATGTCTCTTTCTACGTTAAAAGCAAAACAAAAAGCTCCATTTGCAAAGTTTCTCTTTATCCATTTGTTATCCATGTTCAATAAACCAAAGCGCTTGTCCACTGAAACACAAATGCAGCAGATGCCTCTAAGAATAATTTTCCCAACCTGCTTATTACAGTTCCTTTTTCCTTGTGGTGGTCACTAACTGGAGGAGAATATTTATAGATGACTGCCAAGATGGAGGCTGTTCTCTCATTGACTCCTGTTACTCTGTCCAAAACAGGCAGCAATGAAGGATGACGTCTGATTACAATCATGGACGAGAATATTCATGATCCAAGGCTGATTGTGTCGTTTGTGGTATTGACATGTTTTTGAAAGCTGAGAAATCGGCGCAAGAAAAACTAAAAATAGGCAGATTGTACTTAAAAGGAGATGGAAGTTACTTTTTAAAATGTACTAGATGCTCTCGTGGAACTTAACAGGAAATTCCAATTGATTTGGGGGTATTATTTTCCAAAGCCTACCAGGCAATTTGCTGGAAGATAACAGTGACTTCAGGTCACTTTCTCACACCTCCTAATAAAGTATATGGAAAGTTCCCTAAGAGTTTCATTAAGATGTCTGATTGATGTTTCTGATTAACTTCCTAGAATTTACTAAAATATCTGCTAACCTTTGTAAAAGTTATCTATTGGTTTCAGCAAAACAGTTTAGTTTAACTAAGACTAACTTTTTTGCCAGTGCCTCACTTACTAGTCGCCTTTGTGGTCTTGCTAAAATACATACAAACAGGAAATAAGTCTTTCTTCTCAAGATGGCAAGAACAAAGATTGCTTTGGTGCTTTGGTTTTATTTGCGACTGCTAAAGAAATGGGGAAAACAAGAGTATGTATGCTACACGCTCACTTCTTAGTACGATCTGAATCTATTTCTGAACAAGAAAACAAAGCGTAACTTTACCTTGATACAAGAGCATAACCCCAGACACATTTAGAAAAATACAACTAAAGTACCAGCAAACACTGAGGGACACTGCCAAGTGTGAATGGAGGGGGTGTAGTCAGAAAGAGAGAAACTGACAGTGAATTTGATATAACTAAATCAATGTGTTCTGACTAATGGGTAATAAAATACTCACCTGAAAAACGCTGTTGATTAATGATCGCAAAGCTCCCGATTCCAGCTCCTGACTTGCAGCAATGGAAATCAGAATACCACTTATCACAGTGTGTTTGTTGTTTTCATGGCTTTGGCCATAATGTCCATAAATAACCAATGGAGGATATGAGTGTATAAAAATAGAAATCTAGAATAAAATGACCTCGTAAATTACAGCAAGCTAAATACCAGGTCCAATTTCTAAGTTATCCAATGCAAGATTATTCCTCAGCATGAGACATCGACATATGAAAACTTAACTGCATACCTATAGGGGGCAGCATTAAGATGGTTGTTGGAAAAATACTGTAAAAAAACAAGTAATATTTTTTTCATAAAAATGTCACATTTTTTCAGTAAAATTAAGATCTCACACTCAAGGCCCAATTTAAACAGTTGTTTTTTTTGTTTTTTTTGCAACCAAAAGTTGATTTGAGTGTAGTTACTCCTTAACGAGGCCAATCCAAGCCTTAACCAATCTCACAACAGTTGTCAGACAACCAGCATAAAAAAAAGTTCTGTCAGTATCGTGTAGAACAGCAGCAAAGACTATGAAGAAATGGGTGGCTGTGAAAACAAGTGGAGCTGTGGAGCAAGAATAAAATGTAAAGGCCTTAAGGGTGCAGGAGGACAGACTCCCAGGAGCTGACTGGATTCATAGAAGGCTGGCTGAGAAATGCCTCGTAGGCCTGCTCCCCTGCAATCCAGCGCTCTAAGGTCCAGTCTCGCCACAGGAATTTCCATATAACCAGCTGTAATCTGAAACACATTACCATTACTGCATAAACAGGGCTGTGCCTGTGTAGCTTCCCCCTCTGAAATGGGTTCAGCAGCCCTCAGAGACGCTCATTTGTGGACTGAACGAGCTGGCAGACGGGGTCAGCAGTAGGCCTTTAATACCAGTTTTCAAAACCCATTTGTTTTATGGCCCCTGTGTCATAGTTTCTTCAATGCTGCTTTTCAAAATGTTCCTTATTACTTCTGTCAGGTCTCAGTCTGTTGTTGGCTTTGCTTTGCTGTAATGGATGATTGCCGACAGGGGATCCAAAGATGCTGCATGGAAGATGTTGCTTCAATCCTCCATAAAGTTTTGTGGGTTTGGTTTGCAAAGTTCCATGCATTGAAGCATTCATTTTGACAGGTAGCAAAGGCCTTTACATCTCTTAAAGCTACGGGTTCACCGATTTATCGGCAGATCAATTGGGCTTGATTTTTCTTAATTTTGAGAGTAACAAATTTAAAACCGATCTTTTCCACCAATCCGATCTACCTCTGTAAATGTCTGAAAACCTTTAACTTTAATTTATGTTTGAGAGCAGTTATTTCAGAAGTTTTAATTGTTTCACAGGCAATGGTTAACATTTTTCCAGTAAGATAAGGTTGAAATATCTTTTTTCTTGTGGTATTATATCAACTGACAGCGTCAATTATAAAAATAAACCTGTACCGGTCCAAATTGAATCGTCCTGTTAGACTCTTTAACGATCAGGTATTGGTGATCGGCTAGAAACCTTTAATTGTTGCCCCCCTACTTAATGCTTAAACTTAATTATCTAATCATACTAATAGTCATTTCAGTTGACAAGAGGTAGATTTTTATAACCAACATATTAAAGATCAAGAAATGTTGGGACATTGTAGAGATGTAAAGGAAAACTGTCTGAGATAATGTTTGTGATCATTGCCCCTCAGAAAAAAACAAACGGCAGCGTACTTCTGGGTAATGATCGGATGTTTCAATTATCCCTGCTTCTTCATTATTTCCCCCACCTTGTTCATTGCAGCAGTAATGTTAGCAAAACAGACCTTGTATAACATTGTGGATCTGGAAGCCTCCTCTCAAGTTCTCCTAACATTTTTTTTGTCGCTATGAGTAAGCAGCTGGAGCTTTGCCTCAGCTAACCATAAAAGGTGTTTAGCTTGTCCATGTGAGTCCAGCTTGAAGGTGTGTATTTTGGGACAGGCACTTCTGCTGGCAGCAAGTAGACTTTAACTGTTTGACTTCAACTGGAACTGCTCCCTCAGTTCTTCTTCTAGAAAAACAATCTATAATCCAGCTAATCCTTTTTTACATGTATTGCATTCAGCTGCAAAGCTGTGGTGTCACAGATTTGGATAACTTTGAGTAACCCACAGCAGCTTCCAGTTTCACAGGAGGCGTATGCTCTCAGACTTTGGCTAAAATAGGAAAATAAAAAATCTTTTTTGAAATAGTTTCCTGAATTTTTTTTTTTACTTTTATGCTTTTTTTATTATTATTTTTGAATAGCCTTACATGTAATCTGTCTGGCTCATGATTTAACAAACCGCTTCATCCTTCTGCATGAAGCCATTGTGTTGTTTCCATCTGCATGTTTATTGTGTGTGCAGTCCTGCTCCGTCATTCCCTGATTCTTCCAGATCTGTATTGTTGTCCGGTCCACCTGTTGGAACCATGGTGTCCTGATCCATAGTGGGGGTTCTACGGTTTACTCTCTTTCAAAGCCTGAATGTTACGTCACTGTGAGCCTCCTCAGACAATGGGCTGGAACGCTCCTCTGCATTGAATGAAATTTTTCAAATCTCTGGCGTGGTTCAGTTTGCTTTGTGTGCTGTTTTTTTTATGTTTCCTCGTCTGCTTTGTTGTTTTTCTGTCTGCAGCCTCTAGTCGGCTGACATTGCTTCTTGTATATCTTTTTCTGAATAAAGACCTGAACACCAAAATCATTTAATATTCTTTGTAACAGGCACTTGAGAACTACGTCTCACTTTGATAGGTATTACAATTGTTAGTCTTTCTTTATAATAAATGTTATGTGTAGCATGATCACATAGCTGTAATGGTAACTTTAACAGCAGCTTTGGGGAAGACAACTGTTGCACAGTTCAGAGACATTTTAAAGTGCTATAAATGGTAAAATACTAGAAAAATCAAAGCAGAATAAAAGCAAGTAACGGTAAACAAATGATCAAAGCAGGTAGTAAAGCAAATAAAACAGTTGGAGCACAAACTTTAACTAATGATTTGTCTTTTAATGGTTTAACAGGGAGAGAGTAGGCTTGAACTACAAGACCTGAGTGGTTCTGGGAGGCTGATCCACTGACAACAAATCTGTTCTGTATTAAGGTACTGATCTATTCAGTGATTTATAGACTAGTAGAGGGATTTTAAAGTATTTCTGAGCTACAGGGAGCCAATGGAAGGATTTCAGAACTGGGTAGATGTGCTCTACTTTCTGAGTTCTAGTGAGAACAAGGGCAGCAGCATTTTGGATAAGCTGTATGATGGACTTTTTAGGCAAACCTATGAAGACACTGTTGCAGTGATCAATTCTACTAAGAATAAATGCATTAATGAGTTTTTTTGGATCCTGCTTGAACATGAGACCTTTAGGTTTTTAACTCAATTACAGTTACCTAGGGAGCAACTGTTACTTATCCATTTAAAAGGGATTAAATGTTCTGATGTCCAATAATTGTATGAAGTAATTATTGCTTTTATCTAAATAGATGTTTCTGATGAACAAAGCCAAAATTAGTACATTTCATGTACAAACACACAGATATAGTTGTATCCATCTGAAAAATGCAAATAAAATGTTTGACAGTGAGACTTGGATTTCCTTGTTTAGAAAAGTAAAGTTCAAACTAAAATAATAAAAAGTGAATGGAAAGAGTTTAATCCTTATAATGTGGTCAGATCATGATGTTTGAACTGTTAGTTTTAACAAAAGTTGTCATCTTGTGAGAGTATCACTTTTATTCAGTGGCTAATGTCCCTTTTGAGACATTGATTTTATGTTAACAAGAGCAAAATAAGCAGAATCTAAATGCAGCAGATGCCTGAACAATCATTAGATCCAGTCCTTTTTAATTAAAATTTAAATGCAGTATTACCAGCGTTTTCTCATTTACTGCATATATCAAAGCAGTAAAATAAATAATCTGTCATAGCTGCTGCTTTTAGTTCCCATTATGGCAGATCTACATCGGATCATTTACTGTTCCCCGTCTTTCTACTCTTCTATGGCTGCCTCTTTTCTTGTTCTCCTCAGACAGAAATAATGGCACCTTCCCTAAATAGTGTACTGAGTAATGTCTGGGTTTCTTTGGATGGATCATGATGTTTTCGTTTGGTATTCTGTTTCTTTAAATCCATCCACCTCTTTCATTCCAAGGATTTATGTATTAACTTCATCTGCAGCTGGTCAGTGTATTAAGATATTTAAAATCAGGTCCGTGGCTAACCTAAAATCATCACTTTCAATCATACTTGTAGTTGCCCCCTTTTTTTAATTTGCAAACTAAATCCTTTTAAAAGCCGTTCTCCAAATGTTTGAGGCGTTGCCAGCTTCTGTCCTGTTTCAATAGGGGAGCCGTGGATAGCTGCTTTCAACCAGAAAAACAGGGTCAGGCACTTGATCTGCAGCTTCCTCCACATGGCTCTCATTTTTTAGCCAAAACTTTCGGAGCTGCTGGCATAGCAGGATCTTCCTGTTTGTTGATGCAGAATAACTTGGTTAAGATTTTACCTTTAGGTCTTAGTACATTTGTTCAATGGTACCTGTGAATGAAAGCTAGAAAAAATGGGGTTTATTGCAATAGAATATGATAGAAGAATAAAAATACTCAGAGGAATGAATAGAGAAGTTTTTAAACAAGACTTCTGCGATTGTAGAAGTTGAACCTGATTAATAGAAATGTGGCAGGTTAATTGACTTCAGACTGAATAAAATAATGAACAGCATTAAATTTGTTTTATTCTTTACAGCTTCTACCAGTTTTTCTAGAGGATGGTTAAACTGGATTAAATTCAGTTATACTTATTTTCTACTTTGGAGGATGATCCTGAGTAGCATCGGTTTCTCTGCCCTCATGTTTAGCTCCACATTCGCTCGTTATTGCATCTTTACTCTCTCGCAACATAAAAAGAAACGTGGAAGGAAAAGGTTCACTCCAACTGTCTCTGCTCACCCATGTGGCCTTCCTCTTCTTAATGAGTATATAGTAGGGAGAACAAGTATTTGATACACTGTTGATTTTTCAGGTTTTCCACTTGCAAAGCATGTAGAAGACTGTAATTTTTA
>JAUZNJ010096359.1:0-48459 GCA_034780135.1 Jordanella pulchra
TGGATGGATGGATGGATGGATGGATGGATGGATGGATGGATGGATGGATGGATGGATGGATGGATGGATGGAAACCAGAAGCAGTAATTTTTTTACACCGTGTGTGGAATTACAAACTGTGTGTGGAATTAAAAATCTCTTCTGAGTTAAAGTGGTGGATTTGTTGAGTAACTGGATGGATGTAGTGAACCTGTTGACACCTGCATGATGCCTGTTAAAAAATTTAACCCAAATGACAAATGTACTGAATTGAGCACTTTAAGTTATCATGGTTTGATTGATCACATTGAAGCGTTAGAAATCAGCCCTACCCCTAAAGATGAAAAAATGGACACTTGTTATGTTGGAGATTTTATCTTAGGGATTCAGGCTGCATAGACTGGAGGAAAATGGGCAAGAAGGACAGGGGAGGGAAACTCCATAGGACACAGTTTGGACTAATCCCCTCTGCAGGAATGGAGTCCAGAAAGAACTAAATAATATTTGAACAATCGAACTGTATTCTTGCTGACTTTTACACGATACACTTGTATTCCAGAATTGGCACTACAATAACTTAGAGGAGTTTATATTGCCGGCTCATGCAGCAAGGCTTATTTTCTGCTGGGTACAGTCACCAGATATGCAAAGAGCAGATTGTACAATAAATTGAATCCAGGTTTTCCTAGAAGACACCATCTTTTAATTGGCTAGCATGATCAAGAAATCTGTATAAACAATGTTTCCTCCCAATGCAACATCTTAAGAGCAGAGGGCAAACATGAGTTTTGCAGCTCAGTGACCACAAATTGCAGCTGCGAAACTCCTTCTTCTTGACAGCTTTAATGAAAATGGATTAGCACTCTTCATTGTAAGGTTTAGAGTTTTTACCCTTCTTGTGTAGTTAGGTCCTTGTTTTATCCAACAACTGAGACCAACAGTAAGCCTTGATATTATCATTTGTGATTTAAACAACCTGTTCTTATTTAGTCTAAGACAATGTCAAACCATAACAAGTTCAACATTTGTCAGAAAATTAGGTGATGTAGTTTTTTTTATCCTAAATCTTTGAACTTAAAACAACAGTGCAGTCTTGTCTCAGCTTTTTTTTCTCAACCTTTTGTCAGCTGATATTAAACTAAAAAGCGCACAAGGTAGAAAAAAAAACACATCCTTCTTAATTGGATAATATCCCACATGTGGAGTTCTATTCCTATGTTTTAAGCTGTGTCTGCTCCTGCCATTTTTTGTTTATCTTCAAAATTTCTCTTTAGTATTTTTTGAATAACATGTGGCTAAGATGGGCTCTCGCGGTGCCTAAGCCCTTAATCCTCACACACTGATTAAAACCATATGTGTTTGCAGTGAAAAGGTTTGGCAGCTGGAACACAGAGGAACTAAAAAGGAGGCAGAAGTAACCATAATTGTAAATAACAAAGTTTGTTAAATATTTAGTCAATGACTGCTTTAAGGTTTTGTTTTCCGGGAAGAATGGGTCAGTAAAAATAATCAACATCCATTTTCTAAATGTCAAAGCAAAATCATCACAGATCCTGGTACAGTTAAACAAACTGTAAAAATGCGGGTTTTGGGGTAAGGACTATGGTCAAATGTTTTATGTCTCTGTCCTAGGATTAAACACCCTAACTGTGCAAAATGAACCACACTTTCACTGTAAATTTTTACCCATGGCATCCCTGTCTTTTTTTTGGCATCATTTATACAGTGTCACCAAAATGCTTTTAACAGTCAACAAAATACTGTTTAAATTTGTCAAATTGTTTTATTTTTAAATAGGCTTAAACACAGTTTGAGTATTCTTTTTTTTTAACAAACCACTATCCCATAATGAGAATAAAGACATACATTTTTTATACCAGCAGTAGGTTATTCAGTGCTTCAAGTATCAAACATTCAAATGCATTAATTTAAATAACTCTTAGAAAAAAAGTGTTTTTTTCATGCAGTGCACTTTTTATTATTTATTGGAAAATAATTTGAAAAAGTATTATATTCATGATGACCCACTCTGAGCAACATTGCTTAATTAATAATATATTAAAAAAAAACAACAATAGTAGAAATATAATTGCAGTTTATGCTAAAATGTAACTTCTTGTTTGATCAAGCTCTGTTGTTTCATTTTTATTACATATTTATTTAGCCTGTTTGGCCATTTGGCAATTAAATAACGTAGAAAACAGCAGATATTGTCAATTTTAAAACAGTTGTACATAATCTTCTTTAGGGTGTTTCACAAGAGAAAATATAGAAAAGATTTATTCTGCCTCAGATTGTTATGTAGGAGTTATGTTGTTCTCGTAAAATAGTTAATTTAGTCTTTAGGATTCCAGGATCTGCACCTAACGTTATATAATTTTTCTATATAAAACCTCGCTTATTACTTGTGTAGCCACAAAACAGGCTTAACTTGGAAGGCAACAGGATTTTTGCTCAGTATTTGTCAGAAAACGCTTCAACACCTATCCAGGAGTCTTAGTTAGTTCTGTCGGCTCGCACCAGTGCCATCTATAGTTGGAGTGGTGATGTATTTAAGCAGGATGGAGGTCCATCCTCTTCAGCACATTCCAAACCAGGTGAAAATCAAATAGCCACCGCTTGTTCTTCTGGATTGTTGGAGTCTTTTGTTGTGATTGACTTTTCGAATCATGATAAGTGTTCTACCCTATTATGTGATTTTATTGCAATGGTTTGTCTCTTTTCGACAAAATGGCACCCTTCACCCCCCTTTCAAAACATCTGTCCTCTCTGTCCGAAATCTGAACATTTTAGTCTACAAAGATTTGTCCTTCGTTCTTGAAGTGCAATTGAGGATTTAATCCAGAGTTACTGTCATAAGCAAAGACACTCAACTTAGGTTTGGTTGTTCTGTCTTTAGGATGAACCCATTTTTGTTTGAGAGTTTGTTGGGTGTAAAATAATCTTATGTTGTGTTTTGAGAAAATTCTTTCTCAGAGTTTCTCAGGAGTTTCTCAGAAACTCCTGACGCATATGGAATGACAATGTTCTTTTCCTTCTCCTCTGTGTTTGATGCGGAGTTTTTCTTCCTGCTAGTTTTCTGGCCAATTTAACAAACTCCCAGTAGTGATAACCACATGTTTCAAGTGATTTCTTGACATGTTTGTGTTCTTTTTGTTTTTCCTCTGTAATTGATGGAGAAATTTGTCAGCCCAGAGATAACAGATAGCTTATGTTCCGGTGGGTGATTTGCCTCAATGCAGTTACCACGAATGTAGTTGGCATTGCTTTTTCACGGACATACCATGGCAGTCTGCAAATGACCTGACACAGACAGGAGGGGAGACTGTGAAAACTGGACTTAAATCAAAAGTGGGTTCTTTAGGCAGTCGTATCTTTTCCAATCTTAAATGACTACATGATATGTAAGTTGGGACACACTAGTTCCATTTGCGTTGTATAAGTAGTGTTTAGTTACCGTTTGGACAGTCTAGAGAACCACAGGCTCTGACCAAAGACAAGAGGGAAGTATCTAACAGATGGAAATACCCGGGTTAGTGCTGGGCTCTGGCCAGAGCAGCAGAACTGACTGATAACTGTCATCTATCTCAGACCATTCACAGCAGTAACAGTGCTTCTTTGTCGCTGTTTAGAGCAAACCTTTGCCAAGCATTAAACTTTTCAAACACAATTAATTAATCTTTTAAGACCTTATATCTGGATTTTCCAATTTAAGACGTTAATGCCTCACTGAAACCCTGGTATTTTTCTACAATTCTTTGTATCAAATCCTATAAAGTTAAGGCAAATTGGATGGGCAGCATAGGCAATTTGCCATTTTTAAGGTCTTTTCAGAGATGATTATTTGCAGTTAAGGTTGAGCTCTAGTGGGCCCACTCAGGAAAATCCACAGACTGCTTCTAAAGTTACTGTTTTGCTATTTTGGATATCGTACTAAGATAAATTATAAGCACTTATGTGAGTTCAAGTCACAGGAACTCAAGTCTGGCCACTCTAACATGAAGAATATTAAAGGGGTTATTAGCGGCATTACTATTTTTGGATCACTTTTTCCACACAATCCCAACAAATTTAAACACTGGAGATACACCTTTCTGTCAGCTCTTTGAAAGTCCTTACCATAGTCAAAAAATGGGACAGACAAACAAAACAAAGCAAGTAATTACCTTAATACACCCTCACTGAACCTTGTATTTTAGCCAAGATTTTATTTTCAGCTAAAGTATCTCTGATGAAAAGGACAGGTGGATTTTGGTTAGCATTGTCTGCAAAATAATTTTCAGCCACCTTATGTCACCACCTATCAGGCCAAAGGGACAGGAGAAAAATTTAATGATCAACTCATTCCTGGGTCCACCAAAAATGTGTTTCCTGACTGAGACATTGATCCACTGTAAAGTTTTCTATATTTAGAAAAAAAGACATATCTTCTTTTTTTGGATGACAATTTTGGAACCTGTGTTGATTTGAACAAAAATGGCAGAGGATAAAATTGGCAAATTGCTGCATTCAACGGGCAACGTCATCTATACATGTCACATTTTAGTAATATTCTTACTTCATATATAAAAAACCATGTAGACAACTTATTGCAACTACCATAATGGTCTGTTTGTGAAAGCAAATCTGTTGGGCTATTATCAAGCTCTGGGACATCGATTCCCAGAGTTATACTGGCAAAACCAGACACAAAAAAAACTAAAGTAAAACCTGCTTGACCAACACGTTATTCACCATTTTACTTTATTGGCTTAAGAAGACTTTGTGAATGTTTCTGAGTTTTGTTTCGTTTTTTTTTTTTTTTTGGTTTTTTTTTACTTGATATCTCCATATTCACTTCATAATGTTACATCTTCTTTTTCCAAAACAGAGAGTTTACTCCCATTATGGATCAAGATTCGATACAACCGCAAAGTAAGATGATCTCAAAAATGGGTTAAACCTCATATTGTTTTTACAATCATTTAAGTGATACTAATGCAAATTTCTCATTTTCCACTAAAGCTTTGACCGACAGGATATAGAGATGGAACCAGAGTAATGTAAGAAACTTTATGTTCAACATGTAGTCAAACATTTAGAAGCAGCACTGCTGAAACATGAAATAATTGCATGTCAATAATGTATGATTAAAAATACATCTTTATTGTTTATTTTCATTTTTCTTTTCTCATCAGACATTGAGGAGCCCACCGCTGCATCAGCAGACAGAGTGCTTAGGAAGCTGTACATTTTTTCCAATCTAGTGTTCTCATGTCCCTATATGTGTGATGTATTCAGCTTACCAATTTAATCAGAAATTTAGCTTTTACCGAAAACAAAGGTGTATGTTTTCTGAAGCTGTGTATATTGAGAAATACATATTGCAGGTGTCCTTTCAGGTTAACCAATTTTTGTCATTTTTTTCTTTTTTTACGGTAGTCATTTATTTTTTCTACTTGCAACCTATTAACCAAATGTTCTTGACGTTGTTTCCATAAGTTATTTATTTCCTTAAGTTGACTGAATCACCTTTATAAGAATTAAAAGAACATAACTATCAGTAACTCACATATATTCTGCCTGTGCTGTGAGCTACAAGTTCATGCCAAAACTCTAAGTTGCCTGTAATTATTTTATAAAAGAATCTGCATAACTCTACAGGCTGGATCTTATCTGGAACGAAATGATGATTAAGAAGCAATGATATAATATTGTTCAGTAAAAATAGATCCTGTCATGTCCATTTCAAACTAGCTCTAACTAAAGATTTGTATGCCAAAATGTATTGTCATACACTACTGCTGTGCAGATTCACCATGAACCCTGGTCAATAAAATGTTGTTGATTACATCCCCTGAGTTGTTCCTACTGGACAAGAATGGAGCAGTGAATGAAATATGCACAGATTTCAAGCTCTGGCAGCATTACAAGGGATGCATGTACTCTATGTGTATTAAGTCGTGGCTTTCACACGTTTATCAAGCAATGGTCACGCCTTGTGTTTTATAATATCATCTTGCATAATGTCTGAGTCTGGGAAGAACTGGACTGTTTCCCACAAAATGAAATCTTTGTTTGTGTCTCAGGAGAACACATCAGTAAAAACTGAAAAGATTTCCACATGTGATCAAGTGCATGTGTGTTGGCCTTGGTTTTGTATTTTAGGAATCTGTGTAGGAAGAGGAGGAAGGGAGGAAAAAAACAACCAGGGTCTGACCATGCATTGCCTGCAATATAACATGATCTCCAACACACTAATTTCCGGTGACAACTTTTCCTTGAGCAAAACATTGCTGCTGTGACGGTGATCAGTTCTCATACAAAGACATTGCTCTATTGCAAAAGAGGAATAGTATTTTCCTAATTCAATGTAAAGTCTTTTCTTTGGGGGATTAAAAGCAGCTGCTGTGGAATGCACTGAAAGATGAAAAGGCTAGTTTTTTTTAACAATAACTATATTGGAATTGCCAAATAAGACTGTCAGACGAGTTCTCACTCTCTTTTCACTTCCTTAGTCTATTCCCCCCTCTGTCTCCTAAAAATATATTGTTGAACCGTTTCTAGGCCTACTTAATACAAATCAGATACAGAAATCCAGCCCACTACTCAGAAATTCCTTATACAACAAAGAATGTTGAAAAAACAAAGAAACTAGATTTACTTAAACTAGCATCATGATGTAGGGTGATGAAGAATCCTATCTGCAGCAGGATGTCTGCAGGTGCGTGTTGGATGGATATATTTTAATGAGATTAAGGCTGAACTTATTGAAATATTTTGTAATAGAATAAATAAAAGATAAATCGACAATTGGAAAATTATTTCCATGACAAAAAAAGAAGCTCTCTGAAAAATACATTTCTACACTCAAATATTGCTTTTTTTGCAGTCCAAGTGAGCAATAGCTCTCAAAAATAGTTTTATCTAAAAACTTGTTCTTCTCTCTCACACAACCTAAGTCTTTGCTCTTGATTAATTTCTCTCGATGTGAAAAACGTTTCATGGGCGGGTCTGTGTTCTTATTGGTCAGTCTCAAAATATTTGACAGTGAAAACAAATAGAGGTGTGGCAGGTGACCTATACGCCATCCCAGGAAGGCACAGAGATCAGCCAGCTAACCAGATGGTCATCCCAAAGAGGAATTATTCGGGCAAATGACATGGAGGTCAAACTGAAGAAGCCCAGAGTTCAAAAGGTCAGCAACAGTGTTTCAGAGGTCGGTGGCGAAGGTTCATGGTGAACCCAAAGAGAAACTTGAAGTCACGAAAGAGCGCTGAAGGCTGGAGATCATCAAAGAGGGCTGCTGGCTGGAAATCATGAAGGATCCCTGGAAAGTTGGATCCACGGAGTGCTCTGGAAATTTGGAACCAACAGGACAAAAACTCACAGGTTAGCTCTGGAATAGGAACATAACGTAAGTCCACCTGGAGACCATCTTGGGATAACGTAGGAACAGTATTCATAATCCCTTGGACACTTTTGAAGAACTTAAGGACTGCAATATGAAGCAGGTCCATTTGAACACACAACATCTGAGACCAAAGGCACTGAAGCATGAGGCACATATACTTAGACACCAGAAGAGAGCTCTGCTCAAAGTTGGTGAAGAAGGAGAATTATGCAGTGATAAAGAGGCTAATTTTGTGCTGGAAAATTATGAGTTTCAATGTTAGATGAATTAAAGGTGGGGTGAGGTAGCTGTCTTTGTGAGCAATGATTTAAGTTTTACAACTTTAGGTAAAATGTCACTTACTACTAACTTATTAGAATGTCTAACAGTTGAAATACATGATAATACCAACTAACATGCATTAACTAGCTGTGTGTACAGATCACCAGGGTCCAATATTAAGCAAATCAGAGAATGGATAGAGGAAACCTTCATGATGAGAAGCAACAAAACTATGTTTCTATGTGGAGATCTCAATATAGATCTACTTAATGTAAACAATTATAGGATGATAAATGATTTAATCAATAAAATCTACAATATGCATTTGCACCCAGTTTTTACAAGGTTATTACTTCACATTGTCCAACACTCCTTGATAATATTCTAACAAATGATATTTAAAGCAAACATGTTAGTGGAATTTTACTTAATGACATTAGCAATCACCTGCCTGTGTTCAGTGTGTATTATATGAATTATAAGCATATTATGAATTCATTAATATAAATCATAGAATTGTGTCAGAGATGTCATTAAAGGCATTAAAAATGTTTTACTGGGACAGAGCTGAAAGGTGTTGTTAATGAGAATGATGCTATTATGGCTTATGATAGATTTCTGGATATGTTTAAATGATTGATTGATTGGAACTGTTCAATTAGGCTATTGCCAAAAAATAAATTGAAGTATAAGGAGTCTCTATGAATTACTAAATGGCTCAAATTGCCTGTAGGGAGAAGAACAGGCTTTACAAAATATTTATGAGTAAAAACTGAAGAGGCAGAAATCCTAACTCTAACAAATATTTAAATTATTAGTAGTGAGGAATATTATGGTCAATTGTAAAACAGGAATAAAAACAAAATGAAAGAAATATGAACTTTTTTAAACAGGCCATGAATGATATAACAAAACACCATGATATAACAAAAACAATTACCCACATTTTCTTTTTGTTAATTATAATTAATAATTATATGAATGTTAACAAATTTAATAAGTTCCTTGTAAATAGGATGGAAGAAGAATTGTGCTAAGAGGAATATAAATTATACTTTCAATAGAAGAAAAATAGGTTTTTGAAATATTAGGAGAATGTACAAACAAGAAATCCAAAGACTGTGATAACATCGATATGTCTGGTATTACAAATGCAACTGAGGGGTATAACCCAAAAGACGATAAAAAGTTATTTAAGTGACAGGAAACAATTTAGAAAGTTAGGAGAGTATACTTCACAATGTTTAAACAATACCTGGCGAGTCCCACAGGGGTCAGTGTTGGGACCTCAGTTGTTTAACCTTTATATTAATGATTCGTGTCACGTATCCACACTTTTAAAACAAATTTTGTTCACTGATAACACCAATCTTTTTTGATCTGGCACCAACCTAAGACCATGAATTAGTTGTGTTAAAAGATAATTCAACAATATCCTTAAATATTTAGAAAACAAAAATAATGTATTTTGGAAATAAGTCAAATAAAACAGATATAATTAACCTTTCAGATGAAATCAGAATTCAGCTATAAAATGAAATTAGATTTTTAGGGGTAGTTATTGACAGCCAAATGAGTTGGAAATCTTATATTAACTAAGTCTCTAAAAGCATTGCATGAAAAGCATTCTCTATATAGCGAGAGACTTTTTACACGACAAACCCTTCATATATTATCTTGTTCTCTTGTTTTTTCTATATCTCACAAATTTGTGTGAGATTTAAGGAGACACCTATTGAATTAATAGGCTGTCAGTAGTTACACTACAAAAAAGAGCAATAAGATACGTCCACAAAGTCGGTTATTCAGATCATACCAGTCCACTGTTCCTAAAATCTCAATTAATCTCATAGCTCACATTTCATCTCATAGATATCATAGCTTTTCAAATATTACAAGTAGTTTTTCAAGTTAAAATGAAATTATTACATAAGAATATTCAAAAACTTTGTATTGAAATGGAAGGAATACATGACTTGTGATATAAATGGAACTTTAAGACTTTAGGTGTGAGGACAACAAGAAAAAGGTTTTGTGTTTCAGTAAGAGTTAGATTATGAAATGCTTTGTAGGGTTAAAAGAATGTGTGGATATAAAATTGTTCAAAGAAATATAAGGAAATTATTTTCTTGAATTATTATAGCGATGAAACCAACTTGTATTAATAAATGCTACATTGTTGAGCATGTTTGTATTTAAGAATACTGAAGGAAACAGATATAAAACTATATTGTGATGACTGATGTTAAACCAGAAAAGGAGTGGGACAAAATAAGTGAAAACTTCCACCCATTCCTTTTCTTACATGTACTTTTATGTATATTAAGCCTTATGTCTGAAAAGACTACCTGCTCCTTTTTTTAATAAGCAAATAACTGACAAAAAAAATACTTAAATGTAACTGTTGTACTCCAGAACACTAGGAGGAGTAGACCATCAACTCACACAGGACCAAGGTCTCCTGTAAGAAGAAAATTTGAGTTTCCGATATGTCCCAGCAACATAGGGGATGGCGATGTTTTTCTGGTTGGTCTTCCTTTTTCTAATTAGAGGGCTTTCTAGATTTCCTTACTGCTTTAACAAAAGCCCAGCTAAAAATCCACAGCTTCAGACGAATCATTTGATCTGGCTATCTTTCCTTTTCCTTTAAAACAGAAAATATTCACTGATTCAGTGAGTGATGAGAATCAAATGGAATACATGGATCTGGAGTGACTGTGACTCAGTAGAACGAGTAATCCTCTTGCATTTAAACTCCGGTTGCCTAACAATCTGCATATGGGTATGACTATGTATAAATTGGAGAAAATGACTGAGTGAATGTTGCTGTAGTGGGAAGCAGTTGTGGTTAGTATGACTAAGATGGTATTGCATTCAGTCCATTTACCATCTGTGTGGGTTTGTTTCTCGTAAACCTCAATGTTGAGGCTGCTGTTTCTTTCCATGTGGACCAGAACATGTGCTTTCGGTTTTGAGCGAGCTATCCGGTGAACTTGGTATTATGTGTCTTCTGACAGCCTCTATTTCATTCACCTGGATTTTATCCGAAGTAGCCTATCTTTCCCATATTTGATCCGGTGGCTCGGTGGGGTTCCCTGGAAAAAATACAGGGATCTCAACCACTTCCTACGTGTAAAGACTGGCCACAATCAGTGACACTGGAGATCTGAAAGCACAACCATGATACAGTCAAAAAATAAATAAATATAATACTTGACATAGATCAACCCTGCTCATGTTTTTGAAATCTGCATCTTAATCATGTATTAACCTGACTGTTTTCCTTCCCTCCAATGTTGGTATACAGCGGAAGAGCAAGTGGTGTCAAAGATTGCTCAAAACCTACAGTATATCAAATGTTTTCTCCTATGCAATGAGATGCGCTTCTAGGTAGAGGCACGAAAATACTGGCCATGTGTTTGCTAATGTTATATGTTGCTGAGGGAATACTGGCACCATAAATTTTCCTTGTGCTGTCTTACCCAAGATGATAGAAGCAGAAGTGTGTTTTAAGAAATGTATAGTTAAAAAATGTTTTAAAGAATTAATCCATAACATCAAGGAAAATACCACACTCTAAAGAATTTTTGGTTAACATTATAAGTGTGCAGTCTGAAAGAAGCCCAACAGTTGGATGCAGTGTTCTGGATAAAGCATCAGACAACAACTGGAAGATAGAAAAACAATAAATTGATGATAAGATCAGCATTATCCTACCCACATAAAATTGATTAGTATCATTGTGTGCTTCTTCAACATGTAAGATGAGCTTCCTGGAAGTTAAGTCTGAATCCCATTTGCCCCTTCCCTCCTCATGTTTACCCCCAACTCTTTGTTCTACACATTCACAGTATGGGTTAGAGCACCACAGTTGCTCTTTTGAGGGGGGAAGGGTACGCCCTGCTCCTTTTATAAGAGAAATCTTTCTTTTCTTTACCAGCTTTGAACTTTCTGGTGGAAGCTTCATTTCATTTTTTATTACTCACAGCAAATTTTTAAAATGATAGTTAGTTAGTTACAGATAAGAAGAATGTAATTTAATTTAGAAATATTTTAAAAATGTACCTTTAACCCAACAACTTGGTTTTAATGGAACACATATTCAAATTTAAGGTGGCTAGCGTTTGTAGACTTGGATGCTCTGCTGCACAGCGAGTTTAACAAAGAGTCTAGCATGGTGAGACTGAGTACCAAGTGGAAGATGGGAGGTCAAGGAATCCTTAGTGCCAAAGTGACAATTCAGGGTAAAACAGCAAAGATCTTGAGATGCATCAAGAATATGGCCAACAGTAACAAACTGCAACAGTATATAAATGTCTTTGTAAAAAGTGCAGTACAAGGATTAGAAAAATTATTGTTGAGTGAACAAACCCCTAAATGACAACAACAACAAGGTCTGAAGGAGAGAATGGTAAAGTGAATCCTTGAATGAGAGGAACATGAGCACAAAAGCAACAAAGCTCTGCTACATTAAACAGGAACCATTAAGGAACAGTTTGAAAAGATGCCCCCTGAAACGGCACAAGACAAACTAACTGGACATTGTGGAAGAAGAAAGAGCAGCATTGGCAGATAAAACAGCCATCCCAATGGACAGCAACATCAAGAAGAAGGAACATGAGAAGCTTGAGAAATACCAAGGGCTTAGAGCGGAAATGGAGAAGTTGTGGAGATTCAAGGCTTAGTGGTTGTCAGCGCACATGGGGCTGTGACCCCGAACCCAGGGGAGATGTTGTAGCAAATTCCAACCTCCATCCAAAAATCGTAGTACTGGGAATAGCTAAGATGCTGTCCAGACAATAATGCTCCCAGGCCTCTGGTCAATGACCCAAGCCCTAACTAGAACAGCCCAGGTGGATAAAGCAAGTTGAACATACTAACACTTTATTTAGATACAGCCTATCCATGGGACAATCTTATCAGGCTTTCATAAAACTTTACTGTTTAATTAAAAGGGAATTAAACGTCTTAAATACATTGTCAGACGCACATTGTTAAACTGAATAGAAAGATAAACATTGGAAGACTTTCACTCCCTAAAATAAAGCACTTAAACAGCTTGGACACCATGGGATCATGTTTAAAAAAAAGCATAACATTTCAACATATTTTCTTACAACACCAGCCCTTGTCTAGTACTTAAAGCACCCTAAAGATAATATAAAAGGTAGCTTCCATGTCTAAAACGTGGAATTAATGCCTGAACAAATTGAGGCAACTTAGGTTAAGGCACGGTCATAAATGCAACTAAGCAACAAAAATGTTAAACACAATAATCAACTTAGAGTTACAATCGTCAAATGTTTAATACATGATTCCTTAGCATGAAGTTTTATGACGTTCCACATGGTGGAATCGATCAGTACTGAATCTCTTATACAGATGATTAAAAGTTTAATGCTTGATCAAATTTCCATAATTAGCTACAATCTATTTATGTGCAACTGTGATATTTAGCCATAATCCAGGAATTTAAATTCTGATGTTTTTGAAAAATGTTTATCGTCTCTCTGATGTCCTTATGACTACAATCTAGATATTAGGTTACACAGCGCTGGTATTTCCTCTTGGCTAACTCTGAAATTATGAGTGGAATGTTAATAGCATAACTGTTTAATAAAACATTTTCTTGACCAATGTAATAGACCTGTAACAGTGAGGGCATACAAGTTAGAGATAAAGAAAAAAAAGTAAAGGACAAGAGGCTCTACACATCAATAAAGGAAACCAGCCGCAAACAGTAGGCGGCCTCAGCAGGAATGTCTCTGGCACTGATTTTGTTAGCATCCAGGCGCAGGACTTTCAGCTTGGAGAAGTTTGTCCCATCATATGTGTCACAGAAACTGCTAAGAGAGAACTCTGGAAAGAGAGGGAAATATGAGAATAGGTTATAAACATGACCAATTAAAAAAGTCAACTGTCAAACCCACCAGTTATGCATTCCTTTGTTCCAGTCAAACTTGGTAGGCATATAAATAAATGTAACCCTTCAATTGGGAATAGATTACTTCGAATTAATCTATGAATTCGTATTAATCTATTCCCAGACTGGTTTACACTTTTTGAATTCACTATTTATGCAGCTGGTAGCTTATTTATGAGACAATGACTATTAGACAGAATTAGTCACTTCCTCTTCCCTGTTGTCATGGTGACTTGTCAAATCAGGGCTCCACTTATAATGGCTTTTCATAGTTGTTATGCACATGTTCAACTCTCAGTGAACCTGCTCAGATTTGATTTCAAAATGCAGTGTGTATATAGCAAGCAGGGCCAACAGACATGTCACACATGTCACACAATCAATAAAACTTTACATCTCGGTTTAAAAAACAAACACTCTACAATGCCTTTTCCTTAAGAAAAGAATACAAAAACTACTCCCAATATAGCACCAACCTGCACAAATAAAACCACTCCAACAAGTCCTGAATTCATGTTCCTTGTCCTCACTCGTACTTTCTGTTGAATGTTTGCTCTTAATGCTATAATGAAATCATCATCATTTTCTGGCTACTAAGCTCCTTTTTGCTGTTTCGTCCTGCTTAAATAACCTTCTGAGCTTGTTTTTATAAAAAAAATAAGCCCACTCTTGCATAAAGACCCTTGTGTATGTAAGCACATAATTGTTAAGCTAATTATATTTTCAAAATAAATTACTGATGCTACTATTATTTCTTATGTCCTTTGATTTGTTTTTTCTTTACCTTACCTTTAGATGTAAACAACTTGTTTATTTTCTAGTCTGCACATGTTTTCGCAAAAATCTACTGTCTCTCAATATAAAAAGCAAAAAAATGAAATTAAAAAAAATCTCATCAGCTGTTGTTGCTGATTAGCTCTACATAACAGTTAATTAGTTTAAATAGGCAATTTTGTTTGTTTATAAACAAAATAGATATATATATACAAAACAGTTTGAGAACCAAGGATATTCTTTTCTATCTTGCTAAATAGAAAGTTGACCCTTCACTCTCATACTGGACCTGTGGGCCTCCTATCATTTTCTCAGTTTGCACTTTTTTTCTAATTATGTGTTTTTATGTGAGAAACAATTAAAACTTAAGGTTTGTACAACCTAATTTGTGGCTCCAATGTTCCATAACAAAATGAGCTACATTATCAGGAATACTCATTAAGTTAAGGAAATAAAACTTCAGAGAAACATCAGTAGGCTGTTAACTGTGCTCCATTTCATATGCAAAGGTGCTGTGGTTTCTAATCTGCTTTTATGCAATAATGCCAGCCATTCTTAGGGGATTTGGCAGAGTGTAATGCTTGTAGCCATTAAAACCTTGTTTTAATTTAATACTTTCTGCTCTGATTTTTAAAACTGAATTTAAACTCTGCACTTGCAGTTATAGCTCCATTTAAAATCCTTTAGCACTTGCATGCCAAGTGCTAAAGGATTGATGGGTATCTTTATGTTTGCTGTATTCTCAGGGAAGTTTAAAATTGTTATTTATTACTTACAATCCTTACACTTTATTTATTACTTACAAAACCTAAAGCAAAAAGGACTGGAACTTTCTTTAAGAATAACAGATACAGAAATAAATTATCCTCCCAAATATTGTTTGTTGGAATTTTTGTAGCTACTTGAATTATGTGGTTTGCGAAGTAAACTATAATGGACAAAATTAATCTCACTCGTACTCATACTCATTGTCTCTGGCTTCATCCAGGACCAGGTTGTGGGGCAGAAGTCTCAGCAGAGACTCCCAGACTTCTTTCTCCCCAGACACCTCCTCCACTCCAGTTCTGCTGGGGGAAGCCCAAGACGCTCCCAAGCCAGCTGAGAGACATAGACCCTCCAGTGTGTCCTGGGTCGTCCTCCAAGCTCCTTCCGGTGGAATGTGCTTGGAGATGTCCGAGCCACCTCAGCTTACTCCTCTGGATGTGAAGGAGAAGCCTCTCCTGAATGGCCTAGCTCCTCACCCTGTCTCTAAGGGAGTGCCCAGCATCCCTGCAGAGAAAGCTCATTTCTACTGCTTGTATCTGGGATCTCATTACTGGTTGGTCTACGTTTAGACCAATCAGTAAATTGAGAGCTTTACATTTTCACTCTCTCTTCACCACAACACACCGGTGCACTGTTCACATTATAGCAACGGTCACACAGATCGGTCTATCGATCTCTCACTCCATTCTACCTTCACTCATGAACAGGACCCCAAGATACTTTAACTCCTCCACTTGAGGCAGGAACTCTCCTCCGACCTGAAGGTAACAAGCCACCTTTTTCGGGTCGAGAACCATGGCCTCAGAATTGGAGGAACTGATTCTCATCCCGGCCGCTTCACACTTGGCTGTAAACTACACAGTGCATGCTTGGCAGGTGGGAGCAAGCATGAACACGTAATCTGTGAAAAGCAGGGACGAGATCCACTAGTCCTCAAACCAGACCCCCTTCAGCCCTTGGCTGTTCATAAAGGTTATGAACAGGACTGGGCAGCCCTGTCAGAGTCAACATGCATCGGGAACAAGTCCAACTTAATGCCTGCAATGCGGACCAAACATCTGCTCTGCTTGTACAGAGACTGGTTTGCCCCTAGTAAAGGGCCCCCGAGTCCATTATCCTGAAGCGCCCCCCATAGTGCACCATGAGGGACACGGTCGAATGCCTTCTCCAGGTCCACAAAACACATGTGGAACAGTTGGCAAACTCCCATGAGCCCCTGAGAACCCCACAGAGAGTGTAGAGCACATCCACTGTTTCACGGTCAGGATGAAAAACCACACTGCTCCTCGTGAAACCAAAGTTCAACAATCAGCCAGACTCTCCTCTTCAGGACCCTGGCATAGGCCCATAGGCAGAAAAGTGTAAACTCCTTGTAGTTGGAGCACACCATCAGGTCCTCTTCTTATGAAGGGAAACCACCATCCCAGTCTGCCAATCCAGGGACACTGTCCCCGACCGCCAAGCAACATTAAAGAGGCATGTCAGGCACAACAGCCAAATAGCATCCAGAGCTCTGGGGTATTCAGGACAGATCTCACCCTCACCCACCCCTAAGGCCTTGCCACCGTGTAGTTTTTTGACCACGTTGGTGACATTGGCCTGGGTGATAAACGAATCCAGCCCCAAACACCCCGTCTCTTCAGGCACTACAGAAGGCATGTCAACCGGGTTGAGGAGATCCTCAAAGTATTCCTTCCACTGTCCAACAATGTCCTCTTTCAAGGTTTAGTAGTTGTCTTTAACTATACACATGCATTAGGAAGTTGTGAATCAGCAAATGGTATCACAACTCCTGCAGTTGGATACTTTGTGAAGGTTTAACCACCAGCCTCTGTTTCCATGTGTGGACCTAAGCTTTAATACAGTGACACTGTCAAGTCCTTCACACTAAAGGGGCTCCAAAAGTTGCTCTAATGGTTTTATAAAAGAACAGGTTTGATTTTGCAGTGAAGTGCTAGAGTTTAACTAAAACAATCATATAATCTTATGATATGTATAAAGTGTTTGTGAACACCTTGCAATCAAGGCAATTGATCCTGGATTTGATCACCACCAGAAGTGAGGGAAAATAAAAGTTGATCCCAACTAATAGAACAAATTTATTTTATCACCTAAAAAATATTGATAGAAGTTAGCTGGAAATAGTTTTTTGGGATTTGATGGAAACTATCAGTTGTTCGAGCAACTCATTGAGCAAAAACTCCCCACAATCAATGTGCCCCATATAGGTTCACTTAAACTCAGAGTGAGAATAAAAAGAACTAGAGGGACAAAGTTACACCAAGTTGGCTTTATTCCGCTGCTGGTTTAACTTTTTCAGTTTTGCTTTTGTTTTTTTTCCAGTTTTTGCCAAAATATACTGATCAAAAGCCAAACTTGCTACCTTTCAGTATGTTGAGCATGCTGCTCATATTTTGACTGAAATTAAGATTCACGCTTTAGGTTTGACACTAAGAGAGAATCAAAGTATTAAAACTGTTTGCAGAGGCTTGAAATTTTAAAAGCTTGAGGTAAGCAAAACCAGCACCTGCAATGTAATTATATGAATTTTGAATTTATGTTGTTGAGCTGCTTTAGTCTCTGATGCAGTTATAGTTCATAGTTTGTGTTTATATGTTTCTTATTTTTGATCTTAGATCCTGTTTTATTTTACTGGCCTGTTATTTTTGCTGGCAGTGTTCTAGGGGGAGACGATCATTTACTCATGTAAGAGGATAATCATTACTACCACTTTTGTCAAAGGACCAGATCTGTTACAAATATAAATGAAATGCATTCCAGAGGATGTCTAGAGGGAAGAAAGAAGAGGCAAGTTTTCAACTTTTAATCCTTTTTAAACAGTCTCTTTGCATCTTGTCTATGCTTTGACTAAAGGTCTGGTGACGCATGAGTTAATGATTAAATCTATGAGTAAATCCATTATGCAGATCTAGTTTGCAGCTTTTCTTAAATATTTCCTTTGTATCGATTTATGTTCTATTCTAATTTATTCATTTTCAGTTGGTATACTGTTTGCAAGGCATTTCCACTTTGCTGCTCTCTATTTTCAATGATCTCAGCATTTTTCCTTTGCTTCATTTTTTTCTTTTGCATGCATGCATTTTTTTTCTGAGCAAAACAAGGGACTTAGTACAATTATATTTTGGACGGTTTCACCTTATGATTCAGATTTTGATTAGATTCCCCAAAACAATTGTTGATAATTGTGATAACAATTAATCCAGACCTTAAGAACATTGAAATATATATATTTATGTAAGTATTCAATAAACCTGTAAATGTGATAATATGTTAATTTGATTCTGGTTATGATGTATAATAATTGCATATAGTAAAAGTTCAGTAACATGTTTATGAGATTTATGGCACAGCAGGAAGATTATCAAAAACTGCTGCAAGGAGAAACAGCATCAGAGTGGAGGGCAGATGATAACAAATAGATGTTATGAATAGGGACCCATATAAGGTTTGCTTGGCCTCTAGTCAGCTAGCCTGACAGGTAATCTTACTGAGGCCCCTTAAACACGGGTAGAAATTAAAGGGAGGTGAATATGCAAATATAAGTAATGAGAGATGAAAAACATCCAAATGTGTTTAAATATTAACAATAAAGTTATTCTGAAATAACACACAAAGCAGACATAAATAATCAGACATAAAGCAGGATAAAAGATGAGAAAGCAATCAATAAAAATAGACATAAGTAAAGAAATCTGCAAGAATACCAATGTATACAGTAGATAAAACTTAGAATCACACAAATAACAGATATGAATTGTTAGTGAAAAACTAAACAATAATATCATCTTGATTTAAATGCTGCATAAATCCATGCAGAATTTAGTATTTGTGTTTTATTTTTTTGCCATGTGCTGGCATGATATAGCATATTGTTTGTTACTGATTAAGACAGGTTTGGTACTTCATTCTACAATTGTGCTGTAACAATAACAACATAATAAATGTTATAAGAAAGGTTTCCTGTTAGCATGACTTGTGTTAACAAAGACTTTCTGAGTGCATGACAAACATTTTACTCAGATGATTAAATTAGCTGTAAAACATTATGTCCTGTTTCAGTGATTAAAAATGAAGGTTCAATAATTCCTGGCATAAAAGCAATTATGATCTAAACAATAAATATTCAAAATTCACATTTTAAAACTTAGTTGTATTTCTGTTTACTTTAAGGTCCATATACTGTAAGTGTGCATACCTTTGATCTTATTGGCATGTAGATACAGGTTTTCCAGGTTCCTGCTGACAACAGGGATCTGTTCCAGTTTATTGAAGGACAAGTCAAGCTCAACGAGTGTGCTGGTGTTGAAGACACTGGAAGGAAGTCCTTTATCTGTCAGAGTGTTGTGAGCCAAGCGGATAAACTGCAGGTTGGGATGCATGGTAAGAAAACCAGCTGGCACACTCTCTATGTCATTAAACTCCAAGTACAGCTGTTGCAGGCTCTCAGGAAGGCTGTCGGGTATTTTCCTTAGCTTGTTTTTCCCCATATCCAGCATAGTAAGAGATTTTAGATCCTGAAACCCACCCTCTAACTCTTCTATGACATTGGCCTGTAATTGAAGAGTGGTGAGGTTGGACATCCGATCAAATGATTTTGAGGAAACTTTTGTAATTTTATTGTGGGAAAGTCGTAGTTCAGATATAGAACTTGGTAGGTTACGAGGCACCTGGGTCAGCTCATTGTGATCCAGGTACAGTCGATCCAGGGTTTCCAGCTTGACAAACACACTGTCGCTGAGTTTTTCCGAGCTGAGCTTGTTGTGTGATAAAATCACCCACATCAGGTTTGTGGCATTGTCAAACACGCCATGTTGAATGCCTGTGATTTGGTTACGCTGCAGGTATACATACTTTATATGTGATGGAACGTAGGGAACGTGCTGCAGGTTGCGGCTGTGGCAGTACATAGCTGTGGGGTAGGCAGTTGGGCAGTCACACTCCAAGGGGCAATCTACAGCCTCTGAATGCCAGCCTGCATTCTGCCTCCGGCCTCGTAGCTGAGACAGCCACTGGAAGGGGCTGTAGCTCTGGCTGATGTTCACATCCACTATTCCCAATAAGAGGAAGAGCACGACTGTCCTCATGTTCACTTAAGGAGAAATAAGAAAATAAGAAAAATAGTTGTTTTAAAGATGAAGGCAGTCCATTCATGTTCTTAACACAGATCTCCTACTGCTATAATCAAACAGAACTGTTGCTGTACCTACCAGTTTCTTGATTTCTCCTGCCAATCTTCCCTCTCTTGTATTCCAGTCTGACTGAGTGGATTATGGTGCCTACGGAGGATAAATAGCTCCACCAACCCTCTCTGCAGCTGTGGCCACATCCATTCTGTGTCATTAGCGCATATGCTTTTTTTTTCCCACTTTGATGTAACTTACACAAACAGCCTATAACCTGCAGCAATGTATGTATCAGTGCCATCTGTGTACTAGTGAAGACATCTGCTTTTTAACATGCCTTTTATCCATTACAGGGACATTCCCTATTATTAGCATGACTCTTCGTAGTCTGGTTTGCCATTTACTGTTGTGTCAGAGGTTTTGCAGAAGGTTCATCCCTCAGGAATTGAGTGTTTAATCAACCACAATAAATAAGATAATCATAAGTGAAGTATATAATTTTAAATCTAATTCCCAAGTCTCTGCATGCTTTTGCACACTTTAAATGGCATGCACAAGTCAACAAAGTATGTCCAAGAACATCTTCTTTACATTTTTCTTTTAAATGCTTCAACGTCTGCTTGTGCCCTTTACAGTATTGAGCCTGTTGAAAGGTTTAGCACATATGGTTTTGCTGGCGCCTGAATACATCAGAGAACCATTATCCTCCTGTAAACACTATTCAGAAAAGGCCCCCTTACTTATATACTCCTCTAGGCCAGGAAAAATGGACTCAGAGTTTTGGTGATTAAGTTAATTCTATACATTTCCTTTCCAACCCCACAAGAGAAAGAAAACTTGCTGATTTGAAAATTGTCTTTTTTTCAAAAGGTAATGAATCCTAATGAGTTTAAAATTACAGTGAAAACAAAAGAATACCATCTTTTTCATTCTGAGGTTTCAAGATCATGCTGACAGAAAACTAAATTACCACTTTGCCATTATTTGTTTAACAAAAACTTGGCAAACAACTATTAATGAACAGATGCTGTAAATTAAATGCATCACCTTTCTCTTTTGTGTTAATGTGCAGGAAGTGATCATATTGTGGTTATGTAGAGAGAGCCTTTTAAACAGAAGAGATCAGTTTGCTCACTTTTATCACCTCATCAAAAATGTTTTTGCTATTTTTTTTTTTAGAGTATACCAGTTGTTTGGCAAAGTAAAGCAGTTGTTTTGCTTATAAAAAAAATATGGGAAAATTTTCAAACGCCCATTACTCTACACAAATAAAGGTTTATTTACAAATAAAAAAAAACAACCACGTGTCAAACTGCAGGTTTAAAATAATACACGTTTAAAATTTCTGTCTTTAGCTTTTATATTGCCTTGGTTTTGTCTGGAATCACAAAACCAAGGTGTGTGATGCAAGAATTTGTGCGAGGCAAGGCTCACTATCCCTGTGTTTTAGTCATCAGTATATAACTTCTGGACTTTCTTGAGTCCGATGCTGAAGCTGTAAATAGTCCCTACTCACACTCTCTGGTTTAAGGGGGAACTGCTTGTTTGGCTAAACAATGTTAAATAATCCTTTAAAAGTTCCTAGTCTGGATTATGATGTGGATTATCACCCAAATTTAAGGGATTATTCTTCAGACTGAGGTGCACCTTTGGAAAAAAAAAATGTAACTAAAATCCGTTCATAACTTTTCAACTTATGCTGTTCATAACTTTTCAACTTATGCTATTTACCTGTCTGTGCACAGACAGATGCACAGACAGGTAAATAGTCTGCACTCATCTAGTGCTTTCTCAAGTCAGGAGACTTGACCAAAGCACTTTCAACTACATTAAGTCATTCATCCATTCACGCACACTCAGCTGCCACACCTGTAGCCACAGATGCTCTGGGGCTCACTAGCAGAAGCAAGGCTGCCCCACAGTGGCGCCACCGGGCCCTCTGACCACCATCAGCTGGCAATGCGGGTGAGCTCTCCTGCCCAAGAATACTAAAAACCAGAGAAGCATGTGACCGAAACCAACCTGACGAGGGAGTTAACGACCAATCAGAAACCCCCTAACTACCATCAACGCCCCCCAGGTGACCTCTATTGGCCATTATGTTGGAGGGATCAGAGCCACCTTTTGTTTCTTTTTTTTTCCCCTCCTCTAATTAGTTGTCACACCTACAGTATATTTATCTTTGTACTCTCCAGCTTCAGTTAGAACTGAAGAAGCCTTTTAGATGAGAGGTGAAACGTCTTCTAGAAAACTTCACGTCCAGTTGCCTAAACTGAACTTTCCAAGATTGAGCATGGGCAGGATGACTGAGAACCGTAACAGATTTAAAAGCCAGAGCCGGGGCTTCAAATCAACAAGCCTTCAGTTACAAGGCAAACTCTTTCTTCCAACGCCACTGCCAGCCCTTTGAAGGCAAACAAAAAAAAAAGTCTATGAAAAATCACTTTTCTCCTTCTTTAAAGATCTGTTCTGCACATTAAAACATATTTACAATCATGTCTGTTTTAACAAGCAGACATCCTCTTGGAGTGGAAATGAAACAGTTGGCCAATCTAACTTAGTTCAAGATATTGAGTCTTCCTTATATCAATAATTATATTACTAATGTGAAAAATATAATCATAAAAGAAAAAAAGAAACATTTTGCTTAATCTCCAACATACCAAATTTCTTAACTGTTTCTATGGTTGTGAGATAGAGCTGGTTTTATCAGTATGTTCAATGACAAGCTGAAGCATCGACCAACTCGGTGACATCACCGTTTGGACTACTGCAACATGGTGGCGCCCTTGCCAAAAAAAAATAAAACAATGCTTTGTTGTGTTTAGTTTTAGGGTTATATTTTTCACATGAGTAATATAATTATTGATAATAGGAAAACACAATCTCTTAAATTAAGTTAGCTTGGCCAAACTTGTGATTTCCACTTTAAGGTCAGGCCCATTGTAGTTTCTGGAAGTTGCAGCTAACTATAGGGTTTATCTGTATAAAAGTGTATATGCAAAAATCTGGATCAGAACATCTTTGTGGGTGTATGTGTCAGTGTGTTACTTGTATTGCTTGTACATGTAAAAATGAGGGGCTTGTGTACGCCCCTCTGCCCAGCCTACCATTTCACTACAGAGGAGTGTGGGGTTTTATAGTGTTTTGCACCGAATAACTGCTGAGAATTTCAACACAAGGTTTGGCTATAAAAGTATATGCAATATCTTTTAGGGATTTTTTTTTACTTTTTAACTTAAAATTTTCCCAAAAAATGTACATCCTTTTAGCAAAAGTTTTATGTCTACCTGGGTGGGTTTAACATCTTTCTCCATGAACAAATGCTTGCATTTATGACCTGCCAGTTAAAATCCTGTGTGAGTCACTAATAAGATCAATAAACAAGCCACAAAATATTTACTACTTGGTTATTCAACATTACCAGGCTACGCAAGCAGTATTTGGTTGCTTACTCATCACACACTAATGCATCCTGCATGCTATTTCAAACATTTCGAGCTAACCAGACCTTGAATGGCATATACTTTGAATATGTAGAGTTTTATCTTAAGCTTTTTCTTACAGTTTTTCATTCTTGTGAAACACTGGAATTAAATGTAATGGATTCAAACCAGGAATTACATAACTTATTCACAACATCAAACATGATTGGTTTTCCCTAAATATTCAATGCATATAAAAACATGGGGAGACACATAAAAAGTACATTTTAAGAAAGCCATGAATAATGTAATGGTCAAATCAGAAAAGTTTAAGTTTAGATTTGGGGCAATGCTGAGAATCTGTATTGATGTGGAAATGTAAAGTTGGAAGGCACTCCCTACAATATATTGTAAATATATGAATCTTGAATCCTGAATATAATAATAATAAACCTAAAAACACTGTAATTGAACCTTTACTGTTGATTCTTCGTATTTCATTTAATGTTTTATAAACTCTTTTTTCAAAAAATATTCTATGTTTACCATTTCTAATAACATTATAAGTAAATTTCCTAGGTTTTCATTCCAACTCCCTTTTATTTTTTTTCCTCTGACCACGCTTTGTGACCTGAAACCAATGTTGTTGAAATTTACGAGATAATAAATCGTCAGCAAACCTGAAGAATGCAGCAGAACATTACTCTCCAAGCTGGACCTAATTCTACATATCTTGCTTTTCTTTGCAGAATTTCCTGCACCCTTTTGTTTGTTTCATCATACGTGATGATATAAATGTCCCAACTTTGACTAATTTGAATAATTTCTATGTTTTTATGCTTTCATATTTCTGCCACATGACAGACATTTATTTTCACTCTGATAACACCTGCTGAGGCAACAGATCTTCTCATAATTAAAAAAATAAAAGTTCAGTGTGTTTGAACAAAGCAAGGAGAAGCTAAGAAAACTGTTGAGGCCATGTGTTAAATAATAAAGCAGCAGGTAACAGACAGCACACATTCAAACCTCCACCAACCGAACCAGCTTTAATGCTCCCTTGTGTTGGTAGGGGAATAAGTCTGCAGCCCTAGTAGAATGCTTATAAGTGAATAACTTTATTTCAGACAATCGGATAAAGTTCCAAATTTTACACACACAGACAAGGTGTGTAATAAATTTTGTCGATCATTATTTCATATTTGATATTTAGTGCTTCTGTCTGAAAAGAGTTATAAAGAAGTGAAACCTATTTATTTATACCCTTTCACCTTTCTACAGTTCTTAATAAAAACACACTTCCTGTTTGCTATTTAACTCATGAGTCCATACTTCTCCAAAAGTCAACCGAGGAAATACATTAATTCATGTACATAAAAACATACATATACATTCATCATGCATATGTGCCTACACACATCTTCATTCATACATTTACCCCTAGCCCAGATGACCACCATCATTGCAAAAACATTCATACATCCCTGGACAGTGACTAAGAGTGTCCATTGATGTTCATTGTCCCTGTTTAATTTCATATCTCTTAAAGTCTCCTGCTTGGACATTCCCTTGATTCAACGCTGGGTTTGTTCCATAGTTTCACACCTTTTATTAAAATGTACCTCCTTTTGTTTGTGCACATAAGAACTTGAAATTTTAGATTATCCCTGTAATCATACCCTTCCTCTCTTTAAAAGGTGTTTTTGTATGCTGTCTGGTAGCTGTTTATTTTTTATGCTTTATACATTAATTGGAAGGTCTGAAAATCTAGCAGATGGGATCATTTAAGCAATCAGGAATGAATGAAAAAAATAGATTAGTGTGGACATGATTGCCAGGTTTATAAATTATCCTTATGGCTTTTTTTTTTTTGCAGTGTGCTTAGCAGTTTGAGCAATTTGAGCCTTCCAGCAGATCTTATATAATCTCAAGAATAACACCTAAAAAATGTTTTTTATTTAATTAACTCATTTATCTCTGCCCGGTCTATTTTAGTTCTAGTAATGAAACAGGCATTGTGAATCAGTATTTATCTCCAGTTCAGTATGACAGTTTGATTTTTGCCATTTTAATTTTATTTTGACATTTAAGCATTTAGAAAGAGGTTATAGACATGAGTCTGGTTCAAAAATTGCATCAATAACTGACTATCTTCATGTCATTATCACAGTCTGAGCCTTTTATTTTTACATTTTTTGAGGAACAGCTATGATCTCTCACTCTTCCACTGCTGTGGGAAAAAACAAGTTTGGATGTTTTTGTTAGTACCTCATAGTAGCTCTTTTATCCCAGGATCTGGGATCTTTTCTGCCACTTTTGGTCCAATGTTGATCCATCCGTTGGTACTTAACGGTTGCATAAACTAGCTTAGATAGTCTTTCATGTCAAAGTTTGCATACAACTTTGACTTTTGAAATGTATAGTAGATGATTTTCTGTTTTAATTGTTCTGCTATATTGCTCATCGGATGATAATCGTAAATATCAATATAAATAATGATTATTTTCTTGGATTATTTTCTCCTACTCTTGCCCTCCGAACTCCAATGTAATTAAATGTTCTCAGCCCCAAATGTTTTTAATCCCATAGTCTCCGCTACTGATGTAATGTGTGCAAATCTTAGAGTTTATACTTGCTGAATGTGCCATTCTGCTTCTGATTTAGTGTCAGTGGTGAAGCTTGGGAGAGAGCTTGTGGAGAATGGGATCTCTCATCATCTGATGGGGCAACAGCATCAGAGAAAAGCTAAACAAGCAAATAAAGAAGGTTGGCTAGGTTCTGAAAGCTCCTCTGGAGATTGTTTCACAAAGGAGAATTATTGATAAAGTGAAGAAGATTGTGGAAAACAGTGATCATCCTCTTCAGAAGATTTTTAAACAACAACAGAGTGTCTTCAGTGAGAGGCGTCTCCAGAGTGATGCAAAACATGATTCTGATTTTGAGTTAAGCAGGCACAATCACAGAAACAGAGAATTCTCTTAAAAGGTTTATTAGAATAAATAATACAATGGTTACGGGATCAGGAGATCGTCAGGACAGGGGTCTCTGAAGGAAAAAAGATGCGTACTAACTTACGAAGGAAATACAAAGGATTGCTAAAGCTTGGATCTAATCTTGTTGGTACACCGCTATGGAGACAGAGAATCCACCAGAGAGGAACAGAACTGAGCCTTTGCTGAGGACAGACAAACTCAGAAGGATCTCTAAGGTCAGGTGCAAAGGACTGGGAAAGGACATTAGGCTGTTAACACATGAGGTGTAAAACCATCTGTCCCTGGCAAACAGCTCCCATTTGAAGTCTGCACTAATTGCTGGAGATGAGCCTTAGCTGGACCCAATTAGCCTGAGGAGGAAGACACCACAAACACAGCAGAGCCTTCAGACGTAACATACTTGCAAAAAAACCTGTGGTCTGCAATGTTAAAAAATGTGTGGCACTGCAGCTGCATTATTGGAGGCTAATCGGCTGTTGGTGGACCATCTGAAATCAACAGAAGAAATGTATTGTCTGGACAAATTTGAAGATTTGGACGTTGGGATAAACCGGTTTGTGAATGGACCAGGATGGCAGATTAGGCTGTAGATGAAAGAAGAAATAAAAATAATCATAACAAGAACATGAGTCTGAGCCCAATATTAGTATCAAAAGAACATAAAAAGAAAATAGGGGAGGTTGAAATGGCAAAAACATTGAGAGATGGAAATTTGCTAATTGTTTGTAAATCAGAGGAACAAAAAAGGAAAGTTATGTTCATTGAAACTGTTTGTAAGAAAAGAGTGGAAAGTAGAAGAGTTGTAGAAGAAAATAAAAGTTCCAGAGGAGTTATTTATGGCGTTCCACTAAATGAAGACCTGGAAAAAATAAAATACAATATTCAAAATATGAAAGTTAGTAGCATCAAGAGGTTACAGAAAACAATAAATAACCAAAGAGTTGACAGCCTTCCTGTCCTTCTGGAATTTTTTGCTTCAGAGGTTCCTGACAATTGAAGATAGTATAAATGAGTTATTCAGTTAGAGCCTATGTTCCTCTTCCACTTTGATGCTTTAAGTGTCAGAGGTATGGACACATTGCTGCAGAATGTTGGGGCAAACCGTAATGTTTAAAATGTGGAGGGGAGCACAAAGTACAGGATTGTAAGGAGGGAACACAGGAAAAATGCTGTAATTGTGGCGGGAAACACAGGAAGGCACAACCAGGGGCAACTTATGGAGGGAAAAGAGGTTCAAAAGGTAAAAAAAAAAAAAAACAAATAATCTAAGCTACGCTGAAGCAATAAAGAACGTCCAGGAACAACCAAAGAAAACTATAGGAGGCATTCAAATGATGAGAAGAGAACCAGAGCAGCCTGGCGGGATAAGTAACTCCATTCAACCTGATAAACTGATTTTGTTCATTACATATGTATTTGATTGTACGGAACAGGTCAAACATAAAACCGAAAAAATCAAGGTCATTGTAAAAGGAGCTGAAATATTTCTAGGGATGAGGAATGTTTGTGGAAACAGATCCAACAAAAACTTGAAGCAGATGGCAAACATTCAGGTTCAGAGGACTAAGCAGCATGTTAATATTGCAATGGGACACTAGAAGTTTGATAGGAAACGGTCAAGAGTTAAAAGGATTCATTCAAAAGTTAAAAATAAAACCTGAAGTTATATGTATTAAGGAAACATGTTTAAAGGCTACATTAGACTTTGTTATTAATGTCTATCATAGTATTCAAAGGGATAGAGAGGAGGGTAACGGAGGTGCATGTATGATTCTTTTAAGGAGAGGGTTACAGTATAGACTACCAGCAAAGGGAAAACATTTGAATATATTGCCATGGAATTATGGGGAAAATAAGCTAAGTTTAAACTTATATCTTTTTATAATCCATGTAAGAAATGATCTGTAAACTTACTAGGTGAAATAATATTGCATTTAAATGAAAGGGGGATATGGTGTGGTGACTTCAAGGTTCACAACTCAAAAAGGGATTATAGGACAGATGGAAATGGACTGGTTATTAAGGAGGTAATGGAGTCCAAATATCTTGTACGCATTGTTAATGGAAACGGGACAAGGTCTAAACATAAGTACAGGTGTAGAATCTGTTATAGTTTTAAAAGCAATTATGTTGGTACAAGCATTTACTAAAATACATAGTTCAAATTATATTGGTGAAGAGTGGAGGAAGGAGAGAGAAAAAACATTATTAGAGAAAGAGGAGAAAAAACTAGAGGAAGAGAACAATGCAATTAATTTACCTTTTTAATAGTAGAGTTAAAACAAGCCCCGAGGAGAGTTAAGATGTCAACTCCAGGGAACTATCAAATAAGTTATAGAATGATTAACAAACTTAGCAAGTATTCAAAAACTGTATTATTAGATTTATAAAATAGAATAAGAAAGGGACTGTGGTAAATAACCCATCTGAAAATCAAGAAGAAGACGCTACATTATTGGTTGTACCTCCTCTTCTATTGTGTTCCAGATTCTTGTGGTGCAGTAAAACCTTCAAAAAAGTAAATATGCCCTTTACTTTGCACACTCAAGAAAATGACCGATTGGTTCATTTTGTGGTATTACCTTTTGCAAAATGTTTTTTTATTTGTTTGCACCACAGCTAAAATTGAGCCCTCTGTAGCAAAAAAAATAAAAACTGGCTGAGAAACGCCAAAAACAGGACTCTCGTTTGTTTTCAAATATTGGGTCATGTCTGAAAAAAGAAATCCTGGATACAAGCAGCTGAAATGAGCACTGGGTATTCCTTTCAGCGTAAGGTGAGGACTGCTGCCCCCATGACCTGGACCTGCATAGGCGAAAATGATCATAGAGAATGGTTGCTTTGCAGTTTTCATTTGTTGTTGCTTAGTCATGATCTGAATATTTGATTGCTAGCTGTTTGTGAATACAGTTTGTGAAAATTAATTCAAGTTTGAAATTAAATGTGCCTTTTTAGATTTCCTGCGATACATTTTCAATGAACAGTAAGGACAGCAATAATAGTTGAAACAAACAATAATGATGATAATATTATGATGATAAAAAGAGAAATAATGATCACCACAAGTAGCCTACATCCTATATATATATCCTATATATATATGACCTGGATTGGGGGGGTGTTGGTTCAAAAGCACAGATGAGAACAGCTGCTTTAGAGGCTGTGCTGTTTCTAATTTGTTCTACAGATGTGATTACAAGTAGCATCCACTTCTGCACCTGTGCAATCTGGGCAAGAGGTGAGCAGTTGTAAATAAAACAAAGATCCTGTTAAAGAAAGGTTTCAACCTTTCTAAATATTTCATAGTGCCATAAGGAATAAATAGAACCAGTTGCAACTGCAGCAATAATTTAAAGCCAAAAGTGCCGCAAATTCAATAAATTAAAAAGTAGCAACATTTCTGTTTGTAAATGTAAATATTTCAATAAGACTTTTGATGGACGCATTACATTTGTAAACCAATATTTATCTAAAAATAATGACAACTAATTTTTATCTTTTAATTTATGTAATTATAAATCCATATATTTATTTTATGACAATGAAGACATTGTGAAATTATTCTGTCTCTATGCCTTATTATACAAAATCATTCTTGTAACAGTAAAGTCAGTTTTAATGACTTGTATGTATGAGGGGATCTTTTGCTTTTACTATGTGCTTGGAAGCAAAAAAAAAACTTTTATTAATTTAATTACTGCATTGATTGATTAGAGACCTAAAGAAAAAGAGTTTAGATGTACATTTCCAATCTAATTAAAATAATCATAGGCTAAAGCCTGGTTTATGTAAGGTCTATGCAGACAAATGATGTCATTTTAGCACCCACAGCCTTCCTAATGGCCTACGGTTTACACACCACGCACAATGGAAGGTTTGCAACAAGGACTGCTCCGTGTGGAAAAACATGGTGTAAGAGGGGCAGCTCCTACTGGCGATGTTTTTAAATATAGTAATCTGCAGACATCCTATGATTTGGCCCATAAATATTACAATCAACAGATTGTGAACAACTGTTCGAGAGAAATTACTGTCACTCTTAGATGACACAAATGGGATGTGAAAATGTTGGAAACTGCTTTCTACTTCTACATGTTGTGTGGTGTTGTAAGCTTGTGGTCTGGGGGGGCGGTTCTGCCAGGCTGAGGCTGTCAGCTGGTCTGCACAAGTAGTCTTAAACTCTGCCTAAACAAAAGCAGGCCATAACTTATCTGTAGCAACTTGAGAAGTATGTTTTAGAGGAAAACATCAATCTTAGAAGACAGCTTAAAAAATACCACAAGGTTGTTTCTCTGGAGTACGTTCATTTAATTCTTTTTTTGCATCCAATCTAACTCTAAATCTAGAGCTTACTGGTTCAATAAACCAAAAAAAGCAAATGAGCTTTAGTTCATTGTAAAATACTTCTAAATAGTTCTTAAGTAAAAAAAAAAAAAAGATTTATAGTAGACATTTAGAGTAGTATGTTCTTTTTTTCATAAGATGGACAAGAAAAAGTCAATAAAAAACGGATACAGTTTAATCTAATGCATCATTCTCAAATTTAGATGTTGTTTTCAGAAGCAATAATAGCTTTTAAAAACAACACAAAAATGGAACCATATTAGGCTCAATAATGCCGTCAGAGGTTTGCATAAGTGGACCTCCCACTGTTCATTTCCACTGAACATTTCTCTCTACATCTGTCAAATGCACTACAAATGATTTTTGGCACAGACATAACCTCATAAATATGTTACAGAGAAATTATGGGACAAACGTGACTTTTAGAGCGTGGTTAGAAGTATCCGGCGCCGATTTTACTCTCTGGGGACTGAAGGATTGTCGACTTTCAGCCAAAGTAAACAGACTTCTGTCATTCTATAAAGCAAAACCACACAGCATAATCTTCATAGATGGCACTACATGTAGGTCAAATGGCGATTTGTTAAAAAAAAACCACATGTTGACAGCAGCTAGTAGAAAGTCTATAGTATTATTATAAAGCATAATAGAAGTGTTTGAAGCAGAGCAAAACTATACAATTTTAAAATGCCTTTTTATAATAGTTAGGCTGCGTGATAGCTTTGTTTAAAGCACAAGTAGCCATGTCTTGATATGTGTTAGCTCTTAAAGGACATTTTCATATGTGTGAGTTTTTTGATAGACTAAACCAGATAAATTTAGCTTAACTGCAAAATAATTTCCCTAAAAACTAAAGATCATTGGAAATGAAAAGGTACAAGAACAAATCGTTTTACTACTTGCATAAAAAGTAGCTCACATAAGTAATCCAACAGCAACAGTAACATATATCATGACAGTGGTATATGTTACTGTGGTATAAGGGTCAGAATGCAAACAGTTTGGTAATTAAAGAGATTTGGGTGTTGGTTGAGCTCTTTCTCCCCATATTGACTTACTTAACACTGCAGAAGATGCCTCAATTCATCTTATGTTCCTACCAGGTATTAACTGGGAATGAAACATAAATATGAAAACTACTTTAGTTTAAAAAACAATAGAACCCCCACCAGGACAGAGTAGTCCAACTTTTTTGGGAGCCTTTTTGCATCTGAGTTGGTTCATACTTCGTTGTGAACTGCTGAAGAACAGAACAAACTCGACTTTAACTCAAGAGTGTTGTCACAGCTGGTCTTCCTTTTAAAATAAAAGGAGCAACCTGTCATTTAGTTTTAGAAAATGTTGATGTAATGTGAGCAAGGGAAACCAAAGTCCATTTTCTTGTTTTTGCACAGAGATTTTGCTACTAAATATGATTCTGGTTTCATTCTTACAGTGTATCTTCCACAAAATACCTCAGGGAAGATGGTTGGATACCTGCTTTAGATCCGTGGAAAAATGTAGACCAGACAACTAATTTTACCAGATCCCCTAGAAATCCTAGAAGTCCTAGGGTAAACTAAGGAAGCCCTAGAAGCCTGATCACTCAATTGCTGGAACACACTCCTCAGTTCCTGTTCTTTATGACTTGGACCACAAACCTAGTCTGCATACTCAGCAAAATTTGTTCCACTCCTCCAACCAATATCTAGGAGTTAAGGACAACAGCAAACTAAGGTTCTGCAAGATCGCAAAGCAATTTTGTTGAGCTTTGGAGTATTTTTTTTTGTTTTTGTTTTTACTTGGATCTGTATGAGGTTGTTTTTTTCTATTTTACACATCGATTAAATGACTTCATTCTTATCTCTTTTTTAAGACATGTCTCCACTTTTACAGAAATGTATTGATGCTTCTTGTAAAAACTATAAATAACTGCTAAAGCAGTAGATAAAGGATGATGATAAAATACAATCACTTCTTTTAGTTTGCTTTAAATGCAAGAGAAACATCTGCTGAAGTCCTGAACTGCAATATTTTAAAGGCATATATCTGCAGCATGACTGAAAATCAGCAGCAAACAATCTGGTTCTGCTACTGAATTAGGATCGATTGTCCTACATTCAGAAACAGCTACTGTCTTGAATTTTAACATTTTAACAACAGTTGTCTCTCTTGCCAAATGTCAACATTTGCTTTTAATGCTGTCTTCAAATACATTGTGGAAAGAAGGTATTGGTGGAAAAAAAAAATCATGACATTTTTTTATGTCACAGAAAACCAGATCAGATGTTTGTAGTTTAAAGCATTTTCAACATAATCTTTACGTGGCATGGGTGCTTTGCAGCTCATATATCTGTCATAGGTCTTTAAGTCAAACTCAGATGTAGGGATAACAGAGTTGAAACATACTGCGCTTAACCTCATAAATATACAAATTCAAACAATACGTTGTCTAAATGCCTATAAAATCTGTGGATCTAGTTTAGCATTATTCCAGTCCAATGCAATGTGCTGTCTCACAGTCCTGAGAAAAATATGTAACAGGATGGATTATAAACATGTGCTGCACACAGATACAGAATAGTTCTCTTGCATATAAAACCTTGTTCCCTGCACAATTATTGTCTTCATTCTGAGCGCTGCACAGAGGAGACAAGGGACAACATTCTACAAATATTTATACAAAGTTAGGTAAAGTTTGCTTTCCACACAGTGAAATTATCACAGCACAGCAAGACAGAGGCTGTCTGCATCTTTCTTTCTTTGAGTTTTGCAGGAAAGGTTGGAACCAGAGAGCCAGCAGCAGGGACTGAACAAGCTGCTTTCTCCTTCCACACCAGTCACAGATCCTGACCATCATAGACGCCACTGGTTGGCTTTGAAGAGAAGATCCCATTAAAGAGACACCAGATTGTTCACTCACTCAGCATAACAATCAGGTCTTTATTTCCTCAGCACAGCTTTATCTACTGTTTTTGGTAACTGTAGTTAGTTCCTTCCTTGCTTTAAAGTTCATAAGTTTTGGTGTCTCTTGCCCTCTCGCCTTTTAGATCAAAGTAAGAAGATCTCCACAGTTGATCTCCACACTGCTTCTCGAATCGTCTGTCCAAAACACCTCTCTCACCCCTCAGCTACTTACCACATGCTTACCAGCCTATAAACCCTCCACCACACACCTCCTCACTACTTTACCAAGCCACCAAACATCTTGTCTCTCTCAGGCTCTGTAGGTCTGCTCACCACCTCCATGACTTCATCATTCATCACTTACAGTAAGATCTAGGTTTTCTCTCTTTAGTCACTGTCAGTCATTTCCCATTTAAAGAATAATTAATTACATCTTCACCTCTATCCTGTCTGAACCTCACTAAGAACCCAGGAGATCTGCATTACTGTACATCATTTTCAATAAACCTGTTAACCTTCATGGTGTTTCTGTTATTTTTGCCAGCACTACTTACTTACAAACTAACATGACATAAGCAGCCCCTCCAAGCAGCTGAAAATGGGTAGTCAGGCTGTAGCAATAAACGTTGAAGATGGTTAGACATTTTACTGTTGAGTGAACTTAAATGCCAGAAAATAAAAGGTCTCTATATGAAAAAGAATTATAACATTCACACAAGTGCTTGTTACCCCTCTTTTAAGAGGCCTGCTGGTGGTAACAACCATCCATCCATCTTCTCCCCCTCCATCCGTCAGGTTCGTGGTTGAGCCGATACCTATCTCCGGCAGACTACGGGCGTAAGGCGGGGTACACCCAGAACAGGATGCCAGTCTGTCACAGGGCAACACATACACACACAAACACCACACACGCACACAACTGAGAGAAACCAATTAACAAGCATGTTTTTGGACTGTGGGAGGAAGCTGGAATACCCAGAGAGAACTCATGAATGCACAGGGAGAACATGCAAACAGACCAAGACCAAACCCAGAACCTTCTTGCTGCAAGGCGACAGCGCTACCCACTGTGCTACAGAACGATAATATGTTAAATGACCTGGTGATTGCCTTTATCGACACAGACCCACCGAATTTACAGCAGTGGAAAGTCAAAGCACTGATGCTGGCAGTGGACTTCTATGGGTTCCCCTTAACAATAAACTAGACTGGAATAAAAAGACAGCTGCTACATATTCAGTTGTTGATTAGATATCAGACATGTGATTACTTTAGCTGAAGATCTAAGCTTGATACACTCTGCAAATTGTTATGAGCATATGACAAAAGGCTGGGAAGCTAAGCATGATAGTTGTTAGGCAAGCTTTCATTCTGTTTACAGCAAAACATATCAGGTTTCTGGGGACCTCGTCCCTAATTATGTTTATGCAGACCACAAATAACTAGAGTGAATGAGATGAAAAAGAAGGAATGCTTTGTGCATGAAAATAAAATGCGTCTCATGATATGGTTTGTTTTAGAAACTCTTTAAATGCAGTTTCTATTAAAGATGGAATAATAAGAATACTATGTGTTACTTTTTGAATACCAGAAGGATAAAATTAAGCCTATATTCTTCAGTGTAAGCTTAATTTTCTGGTAATTTTCTGGTCATCTGTTTGCCCTTCAGTACTCCAATTAATGTAATTTATAATTCTAAGATGTTTCCTTTGGCATGTTTTGGTAAGTTTAACATTTGAATCCAGATAAATGGGTCACTGGACAAAACTGTAAGTTATAAAACAATCAATTGCTTCTACCCAAACACAGACAGCAGAGAAAAATATCAAATCCTTTAGATAATGGTAAAGACAACCAGAGAAACTATTCAAATTGTTACCTTATGCTATCTACAGCCTAAAATACAAATTTTTGTTTTATGTCGGTCGTGACCAGGTATCTGAATGTGAAACATTTGACAAATGTCTCTATCAGTCCTTTTAAACAGAAAAAAACAAAAACATTTGATTCAGTTACTGTTGTCTGCAGAGTGCTGAGTAATAAATTGCCAGAGGCGTGACTTTAATTAAACATTTCAACAAAAGAGGATTTTTATGAACTTCGCTGGTATGACCGTTATCCTAGAATGCGGAACTCTTATTGCTCCGTATGACTAGGTTACATGTTTGACACGGAAGTATATATGCGTCGGACTGCAAAACACTTGATCCAGAGCAAAAATAAAGTGGAAATACGTTTTTGTGGGATAAACGTGCTTCTGCGCTAAAGCTTCGTTGACGCATTAAACCATGTATATTTTATGATTCGTGCACGGAAATAGTAGTTTAAAAGTACTGAATTGTTGAAAAGATGTTTGCCAAACCGTTTCGTGTCAAATCCAATACTGTTCTCAAAGGATCGGACAGGTGAGTCACTGCTGCTAAGACGTATCTAATATTTATACCTGAAATTTAAGTTTAAGTCGTTCACATATGAACTGATTGTTTTAAAATAAATTCCAGCGTTTATCCTGATATGATAGGTTGGTATATTTAAATGATGTATTGCTGATGGTTATTTTAAGAATATAGGTTATGTTTTATCATTAAAGGTTGGTATAGCGGTTACTTTTTAAAGAGATTCTAGTTATACACAGAGTTCATTAAAAGGTAACTAGTATCTAATTAAAATATGTTTACTATTATTTAGGAGGAGGCTAAAAGTTGACCTGTCAGCAGCTTTTCCTTCACTTTCAACTGATGATCTGTCTGAGCTCGTACCCAACAAAGAAGAAATTAATGTTGTGAGGATTTATGCTCACAAAGGAGAAGCTGTGACCCTTTATGTTCTTCATAAAAACCCTCTCTTCTTCGAACTGGAGAAACGACTTTATCCTACAGGTGATTAAACAAAACAAAAAACTGTAAATGGAGACTAATGAATAATAAATGTTTTTTTTACTCTCATCTTTTAGTTTATGTGCTTTGGCGTTACCCTGCTCTCCTCCCAATCTTCAGAACATGGGCCCCTGTGCTTCAGAAGTTGATCGGAGGGGCCGGTAAATTTCCCTTTTCAGCATCACATGTGTTATGTGTCTGCATGTCATAATTTTGATTAAAGCTATGTGATTTTCCCAAGATCTCATGCTGCCAGGTGTGGTGATGCCTTCATGTGGGCTCCCAGATGTGAAGCAAGGATCCTGCTGTGCTGTTGCCATTGTCAATAATAGGTGTGTCACATTGAAAAAAGTGTGGATACTTTCTTTCACGTTTCTCATAAATCCAAGTAAAACTGTGATCTCTGGTTGTTGGCAGAGCTCCTGTTGCTGTTGGCAAAGCTGCAACTTCAAGCGCAGAGATGCACTGCTCGGGTATGAAAGGGAGAGGAGTGTGTATTCTCCACACCTACATGGATTATCTCTGGTGAGTGCCTTTTAACTGTTGCATAAAAGATCCACAAATTAGGCTTTTTCTAGTCATTGCTGCTTTCTATTTTAACCAGCTGAATAACTTTAATTTTCGTATGTTTTATGAAATATTGTCATCAAATGAGAAGATGTTGGTATGAAATATCCAAGGTTGGATTGCCATTGTAAATACCAGAACAGATGATCACTACGTGTCATTCTGACGTATAGATGATATGTCTATTTTTTATGCATTACAAATTTTTAGTATGTTGATCAATTTAAGAAAAAAAGAAACAGAAAATACTGCAATTGCACGGCCTTCCAATCTATTGTCAACCAAAGTTGTCTGTTGCCTTTTTTTTTTTTGCTTTTATGTTCTCTGTTTTCTGTTCCTCTCATCTCATACAGGTGTAGAAGCAGACTTCTAGGAGTTCTGTATATCTTCTCTGTTGTGTATTTTTGCCGTTTCATTTTCTCTTTTCATCCGCTCTTTCCTGTCTTGATCTGTTTCTCTCTCCCTTTAATTCTTATCCTCTCTTTCTTTCTCACCTTCCTTTCCATCTCCGTTGTATGAAATTTTACTACCTAAATCATTTTCAATAAAGTTTCATGTGCCAAGTACCAAGCAGCACCTTATGACAACAGTCATAATGGTCTGCTTGTGAAAGCAAATCTGTTGAGCTATCATCTAGCTCTGGGGCATCTATTTCAAGATCCATATTGGTAAAACAAGAGGCACAAAAACACATACTGACTCTGAGCATAGTGAAAAGTTCAAGGAACTCTAAGAAAATCCACAAAAAGCTGTCTGTATATAGTCAAACTGAAGCTCACATAGTTTGTCACATAGTTCTGTAGCACCTATGTCTTGAGGGTTGTCAGTATAAATGATGAAGTCTTCCACAATAAGTAAAGGTTTACTATCAACTCATGTCGTAGATAAAAGGTAATTGAAATCATTGAAAAAGTTTGTTTTGGACTTTGGGGGCTGTAAATATTCAGTAACATGGTATGTTTGAACTTTTCCACAACTGTATAATTTTCTAAGACACTGGATTTTGGGTTTGTGTTTTCTGGAGGCCAGGAGCATTAAAGTATAAGGAAATGAAGACCTGGATTTGCACCCAAAATCCCTTAAAACTCATAAAAAAACAACTTAAAAATCATAGCTCTGAACTTGAAGGAACATGAATTCATTGCTTCTCTACTCATGGACTTTGATTTCTATTCTGTATAATGTATATGTATTTTAGAATTTAAATTCCACAATATAATAATAAAAAAATATTAACGTGGCATTTATGCCATTTATATGAATATCTGGGGACAACTGTAGGCAAGAACATAGGAGAAGCACAGAGCTAACATCAGTGGGGAATTAATTTTCAAGTCAGTGGTATTGGTGCTGGTTTAGTTTTTTGTTTGTTTTTTTTGTATCCATCTTTGCTGCTACTTTATGCAGTTGCCACCTGTAAATGCCCTTATCCAGATAATACATTTCTTTAATTCCACAGGGCATTCGGAGATAAATCCAACCCTCCCTCTTTACCAGACGAAGATGATGGAGTTGAAGATGATGGAGTTGAAGATGATGGAGTTGAAGATTCAAACAAAGAGAAAAGGGAAGTTAGTGAGAAAGAACATAGAGAATGTGATGTTGGAAAAGGTGTGGAGGAGCAGCAGAGCTCTGATGAAATGATCACAGATCAAGTCTGCTGTGGTTTGGAAGAGCTTAGTCTGACTGAGAAGGAGGAAGAAAAAGTAGAAAGCAGCAACGGAAACGCAGACGAGAACCAGGACAAACAGAAAACTCCACAAGGTAGCAAACCTGCTCCCAGTTATAGAAGGACTTTAAATTAAAGTCAAATTTTGCCAATTGCGACCCAGGTTCGAATCCGGCTTTTGGTCCTTTCCCGCATGTCTCACCCCCTCTCTCATACCCCCTTTCCTGTCAGCCTACTGACAGAAAAACGAGCCACTAGTGCCGTAAAAAGCTAAAAAAAAAAACATTTTGCCAATTGATGGTTAAAATCCACCTTTGTGAGGATATGCTTAAAGATATGTCTCTAAAGAGAAAGGTTGTACTTTTAACGTTAGAAAAAAATGTTGGATTAAGCTTTTCTACCCTGATTTTACAGAGGAAATGGATGCTCTGCTGCTGCAGTGCTTCCTGCATGCTCTAAAGAGCAAGGTTAAGAAGTCAGAGCTTCCCCTGCTGACTAGTACATTTCTGCGCAGCCACATGTTCTCCTGCTGGTACAGTATTCCCATTCAATTCAAACTGGCTGAGAATAGCCTAAAATGAATACTCCTGAGACAATCCTCTGTTTTCTAGTCCAAGTGGAAAGCAGCTTGATATCAAGAAATCCAGCTATAAAAAGGTACAAAACAATCCCCAGGGTAACCCTAAGTCCTAGATAAGGGACGCTCTTTTCATTCTGTGTATTTTCTACCCTTCCAACAGCTGTCCAGGTTTCTACAAGTCATGCAGCAGCAGCATAATCTTGTTCAAGTGAAAGAACTGACCAAGGGTGTGGAGAGCATTGTAGAGGTGGACTGGAAAAATCCACAGTGAGTGAAACCCTGCCTGGACTTCAGCTTATTTATGTTTTAAATACATTTCTGCAACTTTCACACCTTAAATTTATCTCTATGAATTTCTAAACATTTGAAAGACTTCGGTCCTTCAGCATTCCAGAAGAAGCAAGTGTTGAAGAAACAGCTGTGCAGGGTGGAGGAGAAGAAGAAGCCCAGTACCACCCTCCAGAGATCACTACTCTATATGCTGTTTCTGCTCGTTTGGAGCCACTGTTCTTGGATGCAAATAAGAGGTCTGTGTGTGTGTGTGTCCCCTTTGAAGTTTTCTCACCCCTAACTCCTCACGCAGGATCATGTTTGCATGGTTCAGGCAGCAGGTGGCCATCACAGCAAGGACTGGAGCTGATGTTTACTTAGAGGAGATACTCCAGGACCACAGCAGGGACAGAGTCTGAGGTTTGCTTAAACTGACATTAACCTCTCATCTCTCTTGTAAAGGGATAAGTTAATATTCCCCAGGTAAAAGTCAAATAAATATTAGTCTTTTGCAGACCCTGCGACCACCCTTTTTCTTCTGCTTCTCCTTTGTGGTAGCATCATATATGATGTTATTTTTTTACTTACACTTTCGAGGACATATAACGCATTAAATCCACAAAGAAAGCTGACAAATTGCTTTTTTTGTTGTTCTTGGAACATTTACATTATGTTAGTTCAATGCATAGCAAAGGGCCTGTTTTATATGAACTATCTAAAAAAACAACAACAACAAAAAATAGGAGACTAATGAATGTTTTGCTTGCTGTAATTATATTTAGGATTTTTTTTTTTTTTTTTGTATTTCAAAGATGCATTTAAATCGTTCTTGTACATCAGAGAAATCGGATGTATATTTTCAGTACGGATGAGGTCATGACCATTCCTGAAGCTTAATGTTAGCCTATGGTTTCCAAACTTTCCCTGCTGGGCCCCCCTTTGGTTTACGAGAAAGTCACCATCCTCTAACTACCCCCCACCCCTTTAAAACCAAACTTTTTCTGTTGTTGAACATTGAAGAATGAACTGCAGTAAACCATATTGCAATAAAATAAACTACAATCTCCTTTATATCACAAAACTACAACTGTTTAAGTGTAATAATTTAAAGTTTACCAGTTTATTTTACTGTGTAACAGAATTCAACACAGCTTTAAGCACATTTTTTTTAGAAAATGCCTCTCGAAATGAATCATTTATGCTTTTTTTTTTTTCTACCACCCTTGAAGACTTAAAAAGAAGAAAATGCTACAAAAATTGACACCTTAGCAAAACTAATTTGTGTAGTGATTCACGTGGACTAACTGGATCCCTCCTGGAGAATTTGTTTGATGCCATAAGGAACAAAGATTCATCTATTTGGCCGTGCTCTTGATGGCTGGAATACACAGATTCCGGAGCAGAGCACAGAGCAGAACCTGCGTCATGGAGTACGTTTGGGCCCAGTTGGATGTGAACAGTGATCCCAAACACACATCAGACTAGTTTTGGGTCTGCCCTGACTTTAGCCTGATTGAAAAAATGTTTGGATCATCCTTCAAATCTGATCCTTTACCATCAAACCAGTCTTTATATTATCTACTATTTCTTAAAGGGATAGAAATCAAATAGATTACATTACAATGGAGGTTGTTGATGGCTTTTAATATCATGTGATTTTTTTTCACCATTTTTGAAAGGATGTTTGACCTCTTTTGGAGAAAATTCATAATTAATTAATAAAAACTGCCATAAACCCTACAGCACTTCCCTCACACGTTGCGGCTACAATTTAAAATATAGGAAATTTTCACTTTTGAAGCTTGAATTAGTTAATGAGCAAATGGCAAAGGTATTTTTCCATCTTTTAAGAACAGATTATTGACATGTTGGAATATTTGTGACGTTCTCTCTGGTTAATGGACTGATGTCTTCTTTGTGCCCCTTTAGGAAAGGAACAATAATGCATCCTGCTGAAGTCAGAAGTATAATCACTGAATATGTGAAGAAGAATGAGCTGGTGGATGAAAAGAATAAAAAGTGAGTTACTTGAGGTTGGTTATGTTTTGCACACTTAAGCAAATATGGCAGCGAAACCGACTGAACTTCACATTTTAGATTTGGTGGTAATTCCATGATTCAGTATTTATGTGTCTGTTTCTTTTTGGATGTGTGCATATTTAAAGAGAAAATTAAGCTTTATCCAAACAGCTAAAAAAATATACCTTCACTGCTTGTTTAATATAGTTGTGAACCTTTGACCATGTAATGTCATTATAATTATTAAAAAGGTCAAAATGTCATAATAAAGATGTCTCTGAATACGTCTTTTCATGTTGTGGAAGTAGGTCCTTTTCATGATGTCTTAAAAGAATTCTATAATTGGAAATGCAAGAAATTGGATCAAATCTATGAGCAACCTGACAGAGTGTAGCAACTCCTCATGCTCCTTGTTTACATCCCACCATCTAACCAAGCCCCATTTTTTTGTTTTTTTGTTGTTTTTTTTGCCAGTTACGTGACGATAAACCCCTCTCTTTGTGACTGCTTACTGGAGAAATCAGAATACCAAGAGGTGGAGTTTCTCAAATGGGACGACCTCTTTAGCAGGTAAACAAACAAACACATTATGCTTATGAAATTTCATGTTTATGCTGTTATGCTTTTGGCTGCCTATCTTGTTTAATTGTTTAAAACATTTTGTAGTTGTAATTATGCTGCATGCACCAGTGATTGATGAGGTGATAGCGGTGTGGATGGAATGCTGAGGAATTTAATGTTGAGGTTACATCTCATTAAATTAGACTGCCTTAAAAACCTGCTTTTATTCTGTAAATTACTCAAGAAATAGAGATGAGAGAGCGATAATGTGTGTGTACTTTTTTCTTTACTACAATCTGGGGACATAAAGGTACATATGGGGAAATTCAACTAGTCCCCGTATGGTAAAGTTTAAGGTAGTGTCACGGTTAGGCATATGTTGGTAATGGTTAAGGTAAGGGTTAGGCCATATAAAATGAATGCAAGTCAATGAAATGTCCCCATATGTCTGGATGGATGAGTGGAAAGTGAGTTAAATAAGTGGGGGTGATATCTGCAGGTTTTATTCCATATCTTCTTCTTCACAGGACATTGGGGAAAATGCAAGAGTGCTATCAGGTTGTGTTTCCTGGACAAGCCCCGGTTGTGAAGAAAGGTCACATTGAGCCAATAGACGTCTCTGTAGCTTCTAGAGGTTCCAACAAGAAGGTAACTCCTTTTAAAACATTTTTAATAAGCCAGTAGCTGTATATCTGTGTGGATCTTTAAAGATTTCCTGTTCTTTTTCCACATTTTATATTTTGAGAGCTTTAAGATTTATAATTTGAAAGAAAATGAGCTTCTCTTATCCTACTTAAAGTAGGTGAATGAAGGGTTCCCCCTCAGAGGAAACACATGGACAATCAAAACACTCCAAATTCAGATAAACAATATAAGTAGAAAGAATAAAAGCATTTTTTTTTTTAGGTGGTCTAGTTTAATGAGATATAAGTAGGAAGGATTTGAACAGTTTAATGCTTGAAGTATGACTGTTCATCTTAATTCTGAGAGTTACAAACCAAAGTTACCAGATATTTAACATGTAATGCAGCGTCAATACATGTCGCTTTGATGCCCTAAACAAATCCGTTTCACGTCTAGAATAAAGTCTGAAACTGAAGAATAAGTTCATTTTGCTGAGCATTTTGGTTTAAAAAGTCAGCCTTTCAGAACTCTTTTATAACTTTTTTTAAATGCCTTCAGAATTCAGATATATTAGGATTTCTGTATTTATTTCCTTATTTATGTCTGTAGGTGACCCTAATCAAAAATCTGGAAGTGTATGGTTTGGATCCTGCAGTAGTTGCCTCTGCTCTGCAGCACAGAGTCCAGGCCAGCACCGTCTTACAGCTCCTCCCTGGAGCTAAAGACAGAGTCCTGGTCCAGATCCAAGGCAACCAGGTTCATCAGGTTGGAGGTTTGTTGCTTGGTAAGAAACTTTTTAATAGTTAATAGTAATGTAATATAACATAACGTACCATATTCATTTACAAAAATTGAGTTATGATTTCCTTTCTGTAATTTAATTTCAGATCATTATCAGATTCCTCGCAAATACATCCAAGGACTAGACAAAGCTTCCAAAAGTGGAAAAAGGAAGTAGAATTCAACTCTTATGTGACAGATTTTCACTGTATTCTCAGCCTCATTATCATGTTGTGTATTGTTGCTCATTCTTTTAATAAATTGAATTCACTATCACTTCCTGATGTTAAGTTAAATTGTTTTTTTTTTCTTTTTCAAGCTTCTGGCTGCAGTTTGAACTTTGGGATCTAAGTTAGATGTTATTGATGAGTTTGGCTAAACCTGGACAGATTTAGTTGTCATTGCAAGGTTGTTTCTGATGGCAAAATATGAACGTTTGGTGTAAAGAAAACATGTTCCTTTACTTTATATGCAAGTGGTGCTTTTAGTGATTTATGAAGAAGAAGAAAAAAACTCAAATGTGGAAACTCGTAAAAGAACAGCCCAGAAGGTTCTGAACCTTCTCGATATGGAAGAAGATCTTCTTCAGAGGTAATTTATATGTTTTGATCAAAGTCTTTATTCTAGGGAGAACTGTGAAAACTATGTGAAAACTTTTTTTTATTTTCATCTTTCACCATTTATCATGTTTATCTATTAATCTGAAAGTTAAAAAAAAATGCCCACCAGATGTTTAAATTCATACCTACCTCATGTTTCTGTCAGTTGACTTTAAAGTTCACAAGGAAGTCATTTATCTTTGTAGTTTTAAGAAAATTGTTGAAAAGCTTCTCACCAAATTACATGGGTTGAAAGAGATTATTGAAAACTTCCACCATTAAGCAGAGCTTCACAGCGGAGGTGTCTGTCTGACTGAGTTGGTAAGACAGAGAAATGGTGGAATGCAGGGAGTGAGAAAACATCTTCAAACACATGCCGATCCTCGTGTCAGAGAAGATGCTTTGTTGCTGTCCATGCTTGGCTACATGATTTGCTCTCTGCTGAGAGGAAGGACTCATCTGGAGGAGATTTCACGTCTGCCTAAATCATTAGGGTCATATAATCATTCACACCTTGTGTCAACCTCTAAGACCGCTCACAGCGGTATGGTTTGACTTAGTGCAGCCAGAGTTCCTGCCCTGCGCTGCAGCAGTCCACTGGAGGAACATCCCAGTTTACTGATGCTTTGCCAACAGAAACATGTACAAATAGGACTGGAATTAATGGGTGGTCCAGAGATTACATATGCTATCAAGGAGACCACGAGGGAAGATAATTATCATTATCATTAGGCTACATTCGGTTCCTGAGGAGTTTAACGTTGGTGTGTATAGCGCCCCTCTGTGGTGGTAGATTGTATTCTCTCCTTTAGCTCTAGTTCACCTCCAGTTTTTTGTCAGAGATATAAAAAACAATCTTTTAGAACAAACACATTATTGTGTAAGGAATGTGAAGGGGTGCTTTCTTTGTGCGTGCATTCATACGTTTTCTCAGATGTCTGCATTAGTAAACTTTTCAACCCAAGTATGAGAAGGTAAATATATTTTGGATAATAAGGAAATGCAGAACAGACAGAAGGCGTTATAAGACCATTGTATAACATGTAACATCTCTATCCGTGACACTTTATTTTTCCCACAATGTAATAAAGTGGTTTCCTGCTGGCACACAGAAAGTAGCCATATCTTTGAAACTTGTCATGGCACAGCGGGAAACAGAGATGAGAAGATTTCTCTATCCGTTTCTCACAGTTCCGGTGGTAACTCATATTACAACTGCAGAACCCACCACCCCACCCCCATGACCAGCGCTTTGCCCTTGGATAAACCTACAAATTTATAAATGTATATCTAATAATATTTTACAATATATTCACAGAAGTATGGAATCCTATATACCAATCTAAACCTTGAGTCCAAACTACTTACAATTGGATTTCTTCACTTGAGAAAATGATGCAAGTAAAGTCTAAGCTGCTTAAGTACAAACAGACCAGTCTATGTCGCCATCTGTTGGCTATTAGTCATACCAGCATGAGTGTTTCAGTCTGTAACTAAACACCAACGAAGAGGCAAGCAGTAAAAATACCGCTTCAAATCATAAAGGCCTGTGTTCATGTCAGACAGATGAATTTAACATTTGAAGCCGAACTAAGGAGTGGAGAGAACATCCTTTTAATATGGTTTGCATTGCGGCACAGTTTACTGTTTGAAGGCAGCCACAATATTCATCCGGTATCGGAATGTAACTTTTGCTACATCTGTGTTAAGCCGAGGGTAGTTTCACTCACAGAAATCATGAACAAGCTATCTGCTATCTTATTCTGCTATTGTTGCTCCTCAGCAAGACATGAGTTATAAATTGTGAATTTTGAACTGAAGTTTCAACTTGCACAAAATTCTACATGAATTTTTGAAATACTATATACACATAAACACAAATGTATAACATAACTTTTAGTCACATTATTAAAATCCCAAAGCTTGTCCAAGCAAGAGTTTAGTGATCAAATTTTATCAAGCACCGCTTGAACTCATCATAACCTTTTTTTTTCTTCTCACAAGTAACCATTGGAGGCAGCTATGCAGGACCTGGATTGAAAGCTTATATGGTAATTATCAAAATACAAAATAAATATTTAGTAAATAAGTAAAACTCATTCTGTACAAAAGGTTTCTGATAAGCACATCTATGCTAAGTGTACAGTGCCCGATAAGGTGCCTTATAAAGGGCCATATAGATAACCCCAGTAAAATCTATACAATAAAGACCCCTTTTTAAATAAAAAACATGGTTGGCTCTTGGCTGTTTTTTTTGTGTTTTTCTTCATTTTGCAGTAGTTATCCTCTAAATCTAAAAATTGATTCTCTTTTAGTCTTTTACATTGAATTAAATCTTTATCAGGGTTGAATTAGTTTTGTTCTTTTCATTAAACACCATTAACTTGATTAGACTCTTTAAATGGATGTGTAGAAATCACGTTATGTTTCACTATCTTTTCCTGCCAGTAGTTTTTTTTTTTATTTATTTATTCAGCCAGTGATCTCTCACTCAAGCTACAACATGTCATCATTCTGAGAGGATTTCACTGCTAAAAGGGATTACATTTGACTTTTTCTCTGCTAAACTGCTTAGCCAATTTAGATTGAAAAAAAATAATAAATTACGACAGAAGCAGATCAATCTAATATTTTTGGAACTAACATTGGATTGATGCAGTTCGTTTGAGGACAAAGGCATAAGCCATTGATGACGCACTGTAGAGACTCCATCTATACACAGTATTAACATCTCTACTAGCAATGTGTTGTTTGGATCTTGATGATCCTCCTCTTCTGTTCTTGTTTTCTTTCTTTCAGAGGAAGTTCTGCCTGTAATTTGGCAGCAGTGGCCAACCCACCACTATAACGTTACCCAACTAGCCTCTGCTGCCCATATTATTATTATTTTAACAAGTAATCATTAAAGAATGTTTTCTTACTAAAGAACAAAATCATTTTTAAATGTCAACTTTTGATGTGTTTATATTTGAGTAAATATTGTGTTCAAGAGTGTACCACATCATTTATATGTCACATTCCCAACCTTTTTAATACACAGACATGGAAACAACTGTTAGATTACCCTTACTTTCTTTTTGTTGCCTCTATACATGCAGGCAGTATAGGAAAGCTGTCTATAAATCTTATTGACACATTCATCATTGTTGTAGCCCTGGTTCAGGCCAGTTTTATCCAAAAAAATGTTGCTTTTGGTGAGGGCATCTATACATATCAAAGTTATTCTCAAAAATGACAGGGTTTAGAGCAGTATTATGAAATTACTTTGAAATTATTAGTATTTTATTGTCAGGGGTTTAAAGTAAATATCCATATTTTATTCTGTCCATCAGAAAATCAGAAACTGGGTGTTTAGGTGCAAAAAATATACAAAGTAGTTCATAGCTGTGAAACACAAAGGGAATGATGTGTTATTTTCTTACATTAGTGAAAAAAAAACAGAGAATAAATCATGCATCTGTGTTAATTACTTCGAAGGTTAAATAACCACATTTTATTCAGCTGCAAATGTCAAATGTTTTGCGTTATCTCCCCACCAAGATGATGCACAGTCAGTTTATGTCAACATATAATTTTCTGTGTAAGCCAAGAGTCAGAGCCAAGATGTTCTGAGTACTTTCTTTCACCTGTTTGCAATTTCTTAGATGGCTCAAGGCCAGATTTTGATGGACCTTCTTGGCCTTATTTCAACAGCCGCTTTTTTCTTGCTATTTTTCCACAAAGGTCAGATTAAATTAAGTTTAATAGAAATGCCAATACTACTTTTGAGATTCTTTTTCTTTTCTTTATGTTTTGGAAACCATGCATCCATCACTTTCCACCTCATAAATATTCAATTTCTTGTTTTGTCCTGTGATGTAAAGAGTAATACACTTAAGTTTGTGATAGCATCTGAAAAAGGGAAAAGGTTAAATGTTCATGTGCACACAATATTTGAGGGTTCTATGTAAATACAGGTAAAAGCCAGTAAATTAGAATATTTTGAAAAACTTGATTTATTTCAGTAATTGCATTCAAAAGGTGTAAC
>JAUZNJ010096360.1:0-21774 GCA_034780135.1 Jordanella pulchra
GCCTTATTTTTTCAAAGAACTCAAGGTTAAATATATATATATATATATATATATATATATATATGTGTATATACACACAAAAGGAAAACACAAACCTGTAAGGAAAACACAAAGCTCCGCATTTCTTAATCAACATTTTCTATGATTAGTCTTCACATTAACATGGACCGTATGACAGAAGTTAGGGGTCTTAATTTATCATTGTTTATGGGACACATGTCAAAATGATAACAGACATGTTTTGAGCATTCTAGGTTTTGATGATTTTTAGAGGAAAAATACAGAAGCCTTAGAGGAATAAGCGAAATAAAAACAACAACAAACCTTTTTATAGAAATATTTGGCAAGAATAATCAGATTTGGGATCATAAAGTAATGTTTTTAATCCAAAACATTGAGGACAAAGGAATTTGTTTTTAGCTGAATTTCGACTATTTCCTCTGATTTTTGTTTATTTAACCTTGTGGAGCTGCGGCAGTTTAACCATGACTGCAGGAATGTGAAGATGAGCTAATTATTAAAGTTTATTATATCACCTTGTTTTTAAGACTAACTTTTAGTTCAGCCAATATTTATCAAATAAGGAATAAAAGAATCCAACAAGCCAAACATGAACATTTCAGAATTATCTGAATGATTTAAGTATTGAAGTGTAATTTGTAAAACCCAGGTATAGTTTTGAAGCGGTGAGCCGAGAATCCGGCGCCTTCCTAGCTGATAGTTCATTTTGGGTCATAGAAAGTATATAATTGACATTTTTCACGATTTGGACCTCCACCTTTGCTGCAACCCGCAATGAATCATGGGAAGTGATGGGTCACAAACGATACTTCGGACCCATCTTTCAAAACGGGCAAAAGGAGGATGCATTCGCGCACATTCGACAGAGTTGATTGGGACAGCCTTTCAGTGCAGCACTATGACACCAACGGTCTCCAAATGAAGCCTTGGAAGGATTTATCGCCTGAACTTAGACACACCTCATTTCTGCTCAAACGCCACATGCAAAACTTCCTTTCAGGCTCAGAAAGGACTAATCTAGCACCACCAGGACTAATGCTACGCATATATCATTGTAACATGTGTTGCAACATCAACAATAAATGAGCAGTGTTTATGGTACAGGCAAAGCACATGACTAAGCACCTTTAATGACCACCATTTACCACCATGCTGGATCGGCCTGCAAGTTTCCCAACCTAAACCCAAACCAAAACATGAGAGACACTAGAATCAATAGTGCAGAAGAGCTGAAGGCCCAGAATGTCTTAGCAGCAACAGAGGGAGATCAGCTCCATGCAAAGCTGCACCGATTCAGTAATTGAATAAAGCTTGATTAATTATGGGATGCATTCACTGTTCAGTAAACAAACCTTTTTTAAAGTAGGTGTTGCTGTAATTAAAAAATATTGTTATTTTACATTATAAATAAGCAACTGACAAAATACTTGTTTTCCAATAAGTTTAAACCTTATGATCAAAAAATCTCTCTCTTGAATTATTATTTTTGAACCCATTTTCTCACCTCAAATCAAACTAGTCTCAGTGACTTTTGAATTCACCGAGATCAATCAAAAAGCACCTGTGCTCGTTTTCAGCAGCATGGAGACACACAGACACACACAGGAATCTGTCAGGCCTGCTCTTGTTCTGGTTCACTTACAGAGTTGGGGATTTTTATTGCCGTCGGCAGGCTGCGAGTTGAAACACCCAAACATCCTAGAAGTGCTTAAGCCCACTGTGGATTGTCTTAATTGACTGTGTTTAAAGAAGATTAAGTGGATTTGGAGGCCAGACTCGCTCAGGAATAGACATTTTGAAGTCAGGCAATTAATTTGGGTAACAGTCCTTGAATTACCCAGACAACAATGTTGTAAAGCCATCCAAGAAAACATCCACTACTGAAATGATAGAAGAAACTAAAAACTCCCTGGAAAAAAAAGATTTTTTCCCACATCCCTGTGCTGTTAACTTAGAATCTTGCAAAAACTTACCTCCAAGATGGCTGCAGACATGCCCTCTGACACAGAGCTGTTGACTACAGCAAAGCACCTTTTGATGGCAGCATGCAGTTCCTGTTGGCTCCTTTCCTGTGCCAAGAAGACCCCCGCGGCCCTGCAGAGGCAGTAGCAAAGCTGAGTTCTGTGTGACCTTAGGCCAGCATAGGCGTGAATGATGCTGAACAGCGACGACAAGCTCAGGCGAGGACACATGGCGGCACCGGGTGTGACACGCACTGTGAGTTCAGGTAAAGTCTTAACGAGAGAGGACAGCTTCTTGCTGCAGAGGGTTTGGCTGTGGTAAAAGCCTTTGGCAAAAAAACTGCAAACTCAGTCAAGACTTGAGAGTGGAAGTAAAAAAAAAAAAAAGAAATGGTTCATAGAGCACTTTTCATGTGCACCCCCCTCTAAAAGTACTGAACAGGTCAGGACAGTTTAATTTTGTTCCAGAATAAAATCACTTTGGTGTAACAATCAAGGACAAACATGAAACTAGAGATCTACAATTCAGCATTTATTTCCAGGCATATAACTGGATAATATAGAAACGTACTTAAAACATATTAAAGTCAGTGATATTTAATTATAAATTCTACTTTTTATCAGCTAAATGTATGCTGTGTGGCAGGAGTGCTCAAACATTTTACCATGTGAGCCAAAAGTTTGGAGTTTTATCTTATTTAACAATGAAAAAACTATTATTTCCTTTCACTTGCTCGACTAATTATACATCACTTAAAAAAAATAAATAAATAAAGCAAAGACGTGTGATTTCTGTAACAACAAAAAAAGAAAAACAGCTTGGCCCTCAGACCACCGACAGTAGGCAATGCAGAGGGAGGGTTCAGCCCAACGACAGTCAGGACTGGGGTTCATATAAACTCTCACTATTGCCATATCAAATCCATATAGAGCTAAAATAAAAGTATTGCAGCTTTTCATTGGTTAGAAAAAAAACATTTCAAGTAATTGAACTTATTCTAGATTCATTGTGTGTTGCCAGGAAATGGAACAATCTTGCTTTCATTTGCATTAAAAAAAAGTCCAAGTCTATTTTTTTGTAAGTCCCTGGATGTTTGTTTTCTTATTTGCAATAAAATAAACTCAGAGCAAAAACATACCTAAGTAGAAGAGAAAAAAAATGTCCTCAGGCATTTTCCATTTAAAGGCGGTTTTAATTGTGCTGTATCACTTTTGAAGGAAAAATTGCAACTAAAAATATTTTTAATGTGTATCAGCATCAGTGGCAAACTTTATAAAAGCCAATCTTGCGTTGTGATCAAAGACCACCTAAAATCCATCCAAGGGCTGCATGTAGTTCCAGCGGCTGCAGCTCGGACACCCCAGCTGTATGGGGTCAAAAACCTTGTTTCTTGCTCCAGATAGACCCTTTTTTGCTATTTATATTATTTTATTCTGGTTTGGTTATCTTTTCATATGATGAATAGAACTATAAAAGATAACTGGGCTTTATCTTTCTTTAACCAATGCCAATAGTTTTGTTTTCCTGTAGACCTTCAAACATGCAGTTTGTACAGCAGAGGTGGGAATAAAATCAGTCCCACCTCTTGTACACCTCCGATAAATTTTGCTACAACTCTGCTTCGTCTGACTTGCATCTGTTATAAAAGGTCAAAGGACTGATGCAGAGATGACATTCGTTTGTGCAACCAGCTGGCAGGAATCATTTCCAACTTGAAAAGTAACAGATATATATTTCAGATTTAATGTTCAGCTAAAAACAGGATTGCTGCAATAACTTAGTCAGACATTGTTATAAAAAGAGAGATTTCTATGGGGAGAAATCCAACATAGATTTTATGCATAAGTGTTAAAGTCACCTGCTCCTGCCATCCCAAACTGCTGATTTATGAATCCTCCCTGCTACTTCCACCTCAAGGCTCCACATGCAGCTCAGAGGTGGCTCATCTTTGTGGGTTTATGATAGAAAGCTTTTGTGAAAGGGGCTTTCATCTCCTCAGTTCATAACATTTTGGTGCAGAAATTTTAAAGCTCCTTAAAATCTCTGGCCTTCCCTTCTTCACCCCAAAGAGTAGTTTGAACCTTCTGGAGTGGTCTTGGTTCTTAATACTTAATTTTGATATGTTTACGTTCAATAGGTTATTGCTGATGCCACTAAAAAGGGTTTAAATACTGATGCTTTCCGGGTTCTTTTGCATTTTTGTGTTTTTAGGACATCCCAAATGCCTGTATTAGCTGTAGCCAATGTTTAAGCCAGAGTTGGACTTGATTTTCTTTATTGAATCTCAGCATTGCGGGAGCTCATTTTTTTTTTTCATCCACTGACAATTCATTTTTCAAACCAGTTATACAGGTTTCTATAAACACAGTGTGAACAAGATAAACCAATACAAAATTAGACATTTAGCCTATGTTATTTTAATGAATATAATACAACAAACTGTGGCAAGAACAAACACCTGTCAATCACGTGTATAAATATTATCCTTACTTAAATCAACCCAAATGTTTGCAGCTTAAAGCAACATCAATGAAGCTGGCGTCGTTTTTCCCCAACCGCTTTGGAGCAGAATGTAATTATGTTTGTGCTAAAGTCCTCACCGTTTAACGACAGCTTCCACTTCAGCAGTAAGTGCAGGATCAACCTGGAAAATAAATACATGTGTAGATTTAAGATTATAGAGGACAAACAAATGTAGATCCATAGCAGCTTTATTTTCATTAAGCTTTCCAACAAGAACTCAAATCACACAGATAAGATAAACAATGACACAAGAATTTATTTCATGAGAAAATCACTCGGTGGAAATCCTGTATTTTCAGAGATTGGGGTCAGGGTGGGGTGGGAGGCCAATCTGATTAATTGCAACGTGGGATTTGCGTGCATTAGCCTGCCCTCAGAGAAGTCAAAGCGTAGCCATTTGGGTCAGAGACGCCACAAAGCAAACTGGTAGTTGTTTTACTACAGCCTATCTAATTCATTTCTAAAGGCAGAGTGCAACAAAAACGATCATTTTGAATAGAGAGCTTTTTGGCGTTCTGGTGCAATCTGGGATTTGTTGTATAGCTGTGGTAAGTTTATTGTTATGCTGCTGCAAATCGGGGGGGGGGAACCATTTTCCCTGTGACGATAAAGCTTAATTTCATTTTTTTTGTAGTTCAAAGTGGCAAGTCAATAAAAAAAACATATATACATATATATATATATATATGTATATGTATATATACATATATATATATATGTATATGTATATATATATACACACATGCCATTTATCTCTTTGTATGAAGCTATATTTTCAATAGTAACGATAAAGGCAAGTTAGAAAGGAGTAATATGTTGCTGACAAACACCGCTGACCTGAATTTTCCTCTTGTTGACAGATGTCACACAGCCAGAGTGCTTATTATGGGGGGGGGGAATTTATAGAGCGTCATTACAGTCAAAGCAAGGCATGGCTCATTCTGACTCCTGTTTACTACCTGCATTCACTGCTTTTACATTTACATCCTCCAAACAGCTAAGGTTTTATTAAAGAAATTAGGAAACGGGGGAGAAAAAAAGGGCAGTAATTAAAACATCTCTCACCAAAGAAGTAGTAACATTTAGGATGTTTAGATCTATTTACCTCAAAGAAAAACAAGCATGAATCTGCTGTGATTCAGGGTGAGATGAGCGAGATGAATCACACGTCTCAGCTTCCACTGAACCGTCTCATCAAGCATCAACAAAGCGTAGCGAAAGCACGAAGCGGCAGTAAGACAGAGCATATGCCCCTGGCTATGTCTTACTGAGCAAAACTATAGGCACAACATACCTTTTGCCTGGCGCCACTGTTTGAGAGAATGAAAAGATGCTTAAGTACGATGCACTGATTTGAGCTCAAAGTCAGTCAGGAGGAAGAAGAGAAGATGACGAACAGAAATCAATGTGAGAGATTGGAAATGAAACAGCAGGGTAAGAGCCTGATGATTGAATTTCAGTTTCACTTTTTGATGAAGAAGACATAAAAATCATCTAGTGCTTTCCGTAAGTATTCACACCCCTTAAACTCTACCATTTCCTCCACTCTTCATTGCCTTAAACTGGTATTTCTTGCTGTGGACCAACACAAATGATGAATGGCTTCAAAAGTTTTGTAGAAAAATAAAATCTGGACTTTGTTAAAGGTCCAGTCCAGTAGGCTGAACATTTAGCCGATTCTTTTTTTATATATATTTTCAGTTTTAGTCTGATCCTCTAAAGCAGGGGTGTCAAACTAATTCCAGAAAGGGCCGTGTGGCTGCTGGTTTTCTTTCCACCCAAGCAGCAGCAACCAGACTCCATTCATCCCATCAAGTCATCAGGTTGAGACTAGACTCACCTTGATGAGAAGAATGGAGTCTGGTTGCTGCTGCTTGGGTGAAAGGAAACCAGCAGCCACACTTTCTGGAACCACTCTGACACCTGTGCTCTAAAGCCTTCTAAAGCCTAAGCCTTCCCACAGCATAATGCTGCCACCACCTATTGGTATACAGTATATTGAATGAATATTCAAGAAAATTCTGGTGAAAATGGGCCTGATCGATAGGAAGAAATTTATTAAGCTTATTTCTATAATAAATCAAGTTGACTCAGGAAACTAACAAGTGAAAAGAAATACCCCTTTATGGAAATCTATTTGATTTAATAAATACACTCAACTTGATTGCTTACAGCTGTTTTGTTTTGAGGATAGAATTTTTTCCCTTTAACAAGATTTACTATTTTATTACTTTCTTTTCTGACCTTACACTAATATCCAGTAGCTTTTTACCAGACATAGAGAAGCCACCTTTAGTTTTTATGGAACAAACTCCCAGAAAATTGTAAAAGTGCTGAAATCTTAAGTTACTTAAAATCAAGATTTCTTATTTTAACAAGGGTCTTTGATAGAACTCTTAACAGGAATCGTCTAAATTTGTAGTCACACTTTCTTTTATTTTATTATTAACCATTAAATTTAATTTTTAATAATTATTAACATTCTTTAATTATGTTTTGTGTTTTAATATTTGTGTTTTCCTATCGTTTTTCTCTATGCACAGCAATCTGAATTGCCTTTTTAACTGATATTTGCTATATAAATAAAGGAACCTGCTTTGCCTTTAGGATTTACATGTGTCCATTCATATATATCATACTTGACTGTGAAGAGGAGTTTATGGCAACCTCTTAAAAGATACAGTAATGATGATATTATTAAAGCAAACAGAAGACCAGTATTGGAAAAATGTTTGGATCTGCAGATCTCCAAATTAAGTCTCTCAATCGGACTGGAAGTGAAACAATGTGGAAGAGTGCATCCCTAGTTTTCAGGACGCTGTGCAGGTTTATTTTCCTTGGTTTAGTTTCCTAGTGTGGTTTGTGGTGGGAATGTGGTAAACTGTAAAACGCTTCAAGGTGTATGAATAGATGTGCAAGGCTCTGCAAATGCTAAAATAATCTGAATTTTTTTACTGTTTATTCATAAATCAACCAGTCAGATGATGATGTAAGCCTGCACGAGTGTGGTTAATATGTCCATGGGAGATAAGCGGGGCAGAGGAATGATGCTGTTTGACTGGGCCACAAACTCTGCCTGTAATTTAAACCTGCACATTTCCAGATAAATCTCTGTTTATTTGTGTGAAAATGGGAGAGCTTTGCACAGTTCATTAGTCAACAGCAAGTGCTAATCTGGGGTCAGCAGTGGATCAATTTAGCAAATAGCAAAACAGCCAGAGGCACAAATGATTGGGGGGGAGGGGGGGCAGAGGAGGGGGAAAAAAAGTACCATTACTGTTGCTGACAGTGAAGACATTTCCCTCCAGAGCTGCTCTTTAATTCCAGCTAAACAGCTAAAGCCTGTATCTCTTCTACATCCAATTAGAGGCTCCCTGACTTCATAAGCCAGGTTTCTCTGGACATTCAGAACCACAGTGCATTTTATGACAGACAAAGTAAAGAGAAAATTAATTAATAATTTCAACATGAATTGTCAAATATGGTAAAAAAAAAAAATGGGTATAAAAATCCCTGCTTACCTTTGGACCGATTAGGATCAATATATTGAGAAGATTCTCAGAATGCCACTCTGAAACATGCAAAGAAAAGGGAGCAACGTAAACACAAGACAGCTTGGAGAGTGAGGGGGTGAATAGTTTTCTTATTTAGATTATATACTGATGCATGCATTTTTGTGGACCTCCTGCATTTGTACCGTCTTACAAGAACACACTGCTTTTGCTTTTGGGCACGAGTGCACTAGATTTTAATCCACATGAAAATCCTCACACAGCTCATCTAAACATCCATGTACATTTTGACGCCCTCTAGTGCTGTCTCATTACCATAGCTGGAAACTATGAAAGGAAAAAGGATGACAGATTAAAATAGAGGTTTTTAAATCTTTAACAGCTCTCATTTAACTCAAATTAAAGTGAAATGCATCAGTACAAAAAGTGTCTGTTTAATTACCATAACATAATAATGCCCTTTAAAATAAAACCACTTTATTTCAAAGTCAGCTTTGGAGATTTAATTTCATTTTTAAAGTATTTTGAATTGAATTAAATTGAATTTCACCACAGGGGACATTCTAAGTTAATGTCAGTGGATCATATTCGATATTTTGATAGAAAAAATTGCCTGAATTATGAATTATGCCCTTTTAAGCCTTTCACGTTTTATCCTGTAACCACTGCTAACATTCAACTAAAACCTCTTTTTAATTTATTTTGTGTTAGACCAAGAAAAGTTTGATTTATTCCTGAAAGTGGAAAAAATGTAAAGCATGCAGATGAATTTAGCCGCCTTTATTCTGAGATCTCTCTGTAAAACCAGGAAATGATGTAACTAGACTGTCTGTACAGTCTAATAGAGGTAATGATGTCATCGTCACAAACAAACCTAAATAAGACAGGATGTTGACCAGAACTAGCAAGTCAAGCAGGAACAGAGAATCCAGATATATGGTGGAATAATTGTTAATAGTTGTGATATTAATCCACCCATTGCCCGGGTGGAATAATATCACAACACAAGTTGTGAACCCAACAATGGTTGTCAAAAATATAGATACTCCAAAATGTACCAAGAAGATAGTGACACACTGTATCTGAATGCAACACTAATTTTATTGTATCAATACTAAAAACATGTTGTTTGCAGATTTCTGTTATTATTAATTTCTGATTGCTAATTTTGCTGCATATTAAAAGAATAATACCTCAGAAAAACTTAAAATATTGTTAAATTGTGTAATATTTGGGTTCTATATTGATTCAATAAGTCATCACCCACAGAATCCGACTGTTTCACATTAAAAAGTGATGGTGTTGGTCTTCAGTTAAAACAATGCTGGAAAATAGCTTAGTTTTAGTTTCTGCAGCTTTTTGTTCAGACTAAAAAAGCCCAGTTAGCGCGCTCTCTGATTTTGCTTCTCTTTCTGTAATGATGTCAACCCTAGAAGGAAGGATTGACATCATTCTCACCTGCAGGGAGTCAGCAGTTGTTGCTTCTTGTCTAACTTTTTACTTATAGTGTAGGAACCAGGAAACGACGGTAAACAAACTGTATCCACATGCGTAGACAAAAGTTCAAATTCTTGTGTGTAATTTTGCTAGAGATTAACAGGTGTATGCAAGGCGGGTCCAAATGAGCTCAATTATTTTTTTTCCTTTAAAGATGATTAAACATGAATCTAAAGACAATTTCTAACAGGACTGCATAAGTAAAATACAATGTTATAACCCTTTAACTACCATTGGTGATTCTGCTGGGAAAGCATGTTCCATTATAAGCTTCAAAAATGTGTTTTTCCCTTTAATAACATTTTATTATTTATTCTATTTGTCATTATATTATCCTTATGGTATCAAAAATGGTACTGAGTATTGGATATTTTCCTGGGTACTGATGACACAGCACACAAGGAAGATGGCGTTTGGGTCAGATGCTAAACATGGCGTTGTAGAATACTATCAATGGACATTAAAACCTCACCAGAGGTAACGTATTGTGAAGACGCTGTTGTTTTTGAAACGAGATGAACGCTGGTTAGAATTGATGGAAAGATGGATGGAGCTCAACAGATAATACTGTATGGAGACCTGTTAGAGGCTGCAAGAGAGATTCATCTTCCAGCAAGACAACAGCACAAACAATGGGGTTATTTTGAATGCTGCTATTTAACAAGGTTTAGCTTTTAAAGGCATAAACCTGTGTCTAACTACCCAAAGCTATTAAAGACGTATATCAAAAGACTTCAAAGCTGTAATTGCTTGATTCAAGAAAATATTGAATCATTAGGGTAACATACTCAACTCTTTATTTATAGAGCCTTTTAAAACAACCACAGCTGCCACAACGTGCTGTGCATACCAACCAGAGATAAAAATGTATGAAAACAACATAGAAGTTTAAAAGAATAAAGCACATAGAATAAGATAAATTAATTAGAATAAATAAAACCAGATAAAAAAAAAACTATAAAAAACATACACAGTTTTCCTTCCCAAATCCTTTATGTTGGTTTATCACAAAAAAATCCCAGTAAAGTAGATTTTATGAAAAAAGTTCAGGTATGGGTCCTGTTGCTTTCCTCTCAGTGTGGTAGTTTTATCATTCCCGGCGCATACAGAACTAAAATTGCAAAAATAACAAGACCTGAAAAGGCTTCTGCCAAATAGAGAGGGTCCTTGACTCGTCTGAGGCCACAGACCAACAGGAAGACACGCAGCTCATCCACATGCTCTGTTCTCACACCTGGAGTAAAGCCAGACACAGACAGAGAGAGAGAGAGATGGAAACACAATATAAAAAACGCTGCATAATGAACATCCCTAGTACATCAGCAGATAATGAAAGCAATACATCAGCCAAGGTCACAAGTAGGAGAAGACAGCAGTGACTAATGTGCCTGCACAATGCAACAGGGAAAAGAGTCTGCTGAAATTATTGAAAGGTTGCAGCCTAATCAGTGCAAACTGCAGCGTCACGGTCACAGTGTCCGACCACTGGGACGGGATTTGCTTGTTGAACGAATGAGACATAACGAGAAAGTGCCTCAACAGGCTACCAACATGCAAGTTTGCTGCAGCTGAGACAGAATGCTGTGGCATTGGCCCCGGCCTCAGATCATTCAGCTCTCGTGTTCAATCTTGAGATTAGTCAGAAACTGGCAGGGGGACAACCTCGCTCGATGCCAACGAGTACTTTAATGGCCAAGGCCCTGCAAGTGCCCCAAAGTAGTATTTTGATCTGAATAATGCTGCCCATGTTAAGAAACACCTCTCACTAAAATAAAGGGGAAAAAAAACAGATAAAGAAAAAAAAAATCATAACGTAAAACAATAATTCCTATCCTATATTTTGGACAATGATCCAAAGTGGGAATTACTGTGCTGCAAAAAGGTTTTGTGTTGGAAAAAAAACAAACTCTAAAACAAAACAAAAACTTTTAAAACAATGTCAAACAAATAAACCCACATGAGCTCAGATTGAGCACAGCAACAGTCAAGGGAAATCCCCTGCTGCCAGATAAGTCCAGATCAGGAGGCTGAAGAAGTTCCTTTAATGCTATTAAGAACAACTTAAAACAACAGTGTCAGGTCCGGGGCCTGACCCCGGCTCCAGGATCTGATTGTCCAAAAAAACCTCTAATATTTGCAGGATAAATGAGATTTCCTCATATTGGGATCACACTCTTCAGTTGGACAACAAGCTCAACACCTTAAAGCAAAGAAGAGACGGCAGTGTTGGCCTAGTGGTTCTGAGAAAGCTGCAAGTACCCGGTTCAAACCTTCATCAAGGACCGTATTCCTGCTCCGGAGGGATGATTTAAATTCAAATTTCATTGTCATGTACATTTGTAGTGACTGTTTATCCAGAAAGCAGGTAATCATGTCAGGAGGCGAGAACTGATCTGCTGAAAGGAGAGACAACGTGAAAGACATGCAAAAAGAAAAATATGGAAAAATAATCACTGTGAAAAAACAAGCTAAATTGTTTAAATGACTTGGAGTCAAAGATACAAAGCAATGAGCGATTTCTGGCTTTTCAGCTTTGAATTTCAAATGACATAATAATGTCACATCTTAGTATCAAAACTCCTTTTCTTACAAAAACTAAAGTAAATGATTTTACGACATTAATGTTACATTACCAGAATGCAGTAAAAGAAAATGCATGGAGATGGATAAACAGTAAGTTTGTCAAAAACTAGAGACAGTTTTTGTATTAAAGTTTGCACACTTCAGTACTGTTCACTTTTAATGGGAAACTAACAATTCAACATAAAGTTTAGTATGTATAAAACAGGGCTGATCAACCATAGAAAATCTTACAGTGGTGATATTATTAATAAACATTGCAGATATAATGTCACTTGCAATGAATCCATATTTTCCTTACTTCCTTCTTTCTGGTGTGTGCTTCCAGGAGCGTAACCTGTGTGTCAGCATTTACTGCAGAGAAACTTCAGCGGCTAAATATTGCATACACATGCCAAGTTTGGAGTAATAAATATTATCAGCCAACATTTAATGCATTGCAAATAATATAAAATAATGTAATAATACACTGATGATCCATTAATGATGTTTTGTGATATAGCCTGCAGCCATAATTGAATCTTTGACTGTAAGTTAATTAAAAACTGTCTGAAAATATATAATATTAGCATGAAGTCTATGGAACTTTACTTTTTCATGATAAACAAACCATCCATGTATCACAGCTTCTCTTTGCACATATTTTACTCCTCATTACACCAGCCACGCAGCTGCTGATGTCCTTACTAAAAGGCAACTGTAAAACCATTGACATGTTATGAGTTCCTTAACAGTTCATGACGCCACTGCTGTGTGCTGTACCTGATCTTCCTCTTTAATCTCACTTCACAAAGCAAACAGACACCGTCTCAAACTCATAGAGTGGCTTAAATGGGCTTAAAGCTCCTGGGTTTTGATGCTGAAGTCTGTCACTGGAAAGCACAATGCATTCGTGGAAGAGCACATGCAGCTTAGCGTGTTCTCATTCAGCTAGAAGCATTGCTCTATCTTTTATCTTCCCAAGCTGTGGCCTTTCTAAAGTGTTCCACCGCAGCAATGAGGCCCACTTAAAAACACGTTGTCATTCCAAATCTCTACTTACCTTCACAATGCTCTTCAAAACAGAACGACTGTACATTTGGCAATTTAGAAATGATCAATTTATGCAGTGCCAGATGGAACGGTCCAAGCAACAGAAAAATGTGCAGCATTGTGGGTGGAGAAAATGCACACATGGGATGGTGCCCCCTGCTGTGCCACGAGTGTGTGGAACGACAAAGGGAGGATGAAAGCTGACAGAAAAGGAAAGCATATGGGATTGTTCCCAAAGCGGCTTTCTGCCTGCAACAAACTGAACGATGAGAAAAGTTCCTCACTCTGATTACTGGACAACACAAAGCAGGTCAACAACAAAAAATAATCAAGCTATGGAACAAATAATCACTTGGATTGTAAACAAAATTGAGGAACTTCTCTCATTCTAGTATAATTTTTCAGAAAACCTTTTTCTAAAATAATAAATTATGGGGTATAGAATTAAGTTTCTCAGCACAAAGTTTCCTACGGTGGGAGTTACATTCAGCAGGATAGCAGCAAGGAGACCTTGTGCTGTCAGGGCACCACAGCAAAGCTTTAGTTCTCACTGGTTTAAAATAAACTCCCACCTATAAAAACAAAACAGCAACAAAGCAAAAGCATCATATGTTTTTCCTTTTCTGTTCTTAACACAAGAACAATGCTCGGGCCGCTTTAGAATATAACTGACTAAGATTACATTTTTTTTCCGCACGTTCATATAACCACACAATAATAGTACTGTCTGTTTCAGGAACAACAAATGGAGAAGTGAGAAGTGGGAAAATTTGTATTACTTGCAGCTGCTGGGGAACCTGGTGATAAATAACCAGGGGTTACAGAGCTATAAATCAGCTGTTCCTCTCGGTACTCACTGGGGCTTTCTGGGTGCACTAATTTACTTGGGATGGGCATCATCTTGCAATGTCCAATTTAAATTCCCAGATGCTCTTAGAGTGAAGGTATGCATGTGCAGGACTATTCAAAGCAGCAGCAAGGTATTCATCTAAGTGATGACTCCAAAGCATTTACAGTATTGGACATACAGAGCATCTGTTAAGTATTCACAGTGCTGCACTTTTTCCACATTTGGTTACTTTACAGGCATATTCCAAATGCCATTAAATCAATCCCCTTAAGATTCTGCAGAGCCACATGTCTATGTCAAAATATTTTTATTCCTTTTGAAAACAGGCAAGTAAACAAAACAAGAAAACCTAAAAATCTCATTTACACAGTTATTCACAGCCTTTGTTTAAAACTTCATCGATTCACCTTTGGCAACATCTGAGGCTTTTCTATTTCAATGAAACGCCCGAAGCTTAGCATATCTATCTCTGGGTAGTCTTGATCATTTTTCTCTGCAGCACATCTCAAGCTTCATCATTTTTCAGATCTCTCTGCATCTTTTCACCCAGATTCAAGTCTAGACTCTGACTTGGGTGCTCCAGAAATTCACACATTGGTTGTAAAGCCACTCCTATGAGATCTTGGCTGTGCATGTTGGGTTATTTTGGTGCTGAAAAACAAACTGGTCAACAGTCGGACAAAAACTGCACCCAGGAGCAGTTTTTTTCCAGGATATTTGTGCATTGTACATTTATCTTTCCCTCTAATTGACTAATCTTTCAGTTTGTACTGCTAACTAATAACTCCATAACATGATGCTACTACCACCATGGTTCACTGTAGGGATGGTATTGGTCTGGTTGTGAGCTTTGCCTGGTTTAGTCTAAACGTGACACCTGGCAAACCCACCAAATAGCTCTATCTTTATATTATCAGACCAAAGATGTTTGGTTTCTCATGGTCTGAGATTTCTTAAGGAGTGAACTTTAGACAGGCTGCCATGTTCCTTTTATCAAGGAGTGGCTTTACAATATGGACAATATGACTAAAATTTATATCACAATCCATTTCTTTAATTTCTGTCGATACAATATAATTGTGATATCGATATTTAAAAAATAAAAGCCTTAGAAAGACATCCAAGAATGCCCACAAACATATGACAAATATTTTGCAATGTTTATAAAAATCCTAAAAGAAATCATTTAAGAAATATCAACTCTGGAAAACAAAAATACATAAACTACATGAAAACCTGGGACATCAGTCAGGAAGAAATGCTGTGATGTATGTTGAAATATCAGAAGTCATATCACCAATATTGAACTAAAACCTATCCCGATATATACTGATATTGAAATATTGTCCAGCTCTAGGATTATGCAATCATGTCCAATCAGCTGATTGTTTTTACTACAGTCTGTCTCTGTTTAGGCTGTAGAAACAGGCCTCGTCTCAATTTTGAGCTTTGTAGCAAAGGCTGTGAATAGATAAGAAAACGTGATTTCTAACATTTCTATTTGTGATTCATTTGCAACAATCTCAAATTTTATTTTATGCAATTGGATATTGCTTGTAGAATTTAATAAAACAATTTTTCAATTTTTGCACAACCCACCTTTACACTCAATAGTGGTGTCCAACAGGGCTGTGTTCTGAGCACACTGTTGTACAAGTTGTGAACCCAGGACTGTGTCACCATCTATGGCTCCAAAAAAACTCTTTAAATTAGATGATAAATGTGGGGCTGATTAGCAACAATGACAAAAGGCAAGCAGGGAAGAGGTCCCAGCACCGGTGCCCGGTGGATTAAAAACTACCTCAACCTCGACAAGAAGACAGAAGAAATCCTCAGTGACTTTTAGAAGTTAAAGGCTACAATACAATCAGGCCTGAACATCATTGAGGAAGGAGTGGGAGTGGAAACATGCTAAATATGAGGACCTATTAGTAACTGTAAGAATGAAAACAGTCAAGTACCTGAGCTCTTCAGGAATTCAGTCCAGCAGAAATCTTCAGCCACTTCTGTCTGGATACCTTTAAATCAAGCATGAAATAGAAAAGGTGTCATGCTGTAAAAAGGCAAACTATGGATATAAATCCAAACCAAGAATTTATGTTCGAAAAACTAATGTAGATGGAATACCCAATGTTTCACAGCCTAATCATTATTGTGGCAGTATTATGGCTTACCTTGGGGCTGAACATAGATTTTACTGCAGGGTGACACCTTGAGCCAGAGAAAAATGAAGTTTAAAAAAAAAGAAAAAAACAAAACAGATCAATCATCAATGGCCTGCAATGTTTGTTCATACAAATCCTACAATATTGTAACTGTCTGTCCTGCTCTTATTTTGTGTCAAACAGAACCAGACGCTTTATGTTCTCTATGCTCCAAGCACATTTAAACAAAACACAAACTTTAAAAGAGGAGTCGTGGATCCAATTGATAAGATAATAGTTATATTGCAAAATAAATCAAGGAGATGAAAATGAAATTGTCTGGATGTTATCATAGCAGATCTGTCAACCATGTATATGTTGTGTCAGTTAAAAAACAAGGAGAAATGCCTCTCTGAGCCTGCCTTGTCTTCCTGCTGCCACCACTTAAATAGCGGAGATAAAGGATGCCACAGGCTTCAATCTGCTGCCTGTGGCTGCAATCTCATCTCAAAATAAAACACTGTAATGTTGTTTTAATACCAGACCATAGTGAAACAGGGCCCAATATTGTTGTTTGTGTAATGAAAGCCCTTCTGTTACATTTACTGATGTTGTCAACACTCTGACACACTTTCTGTTTTGTATCGTAGACTTAAAAGCCTTTTGTTTTCCTAACCAATATCTCATTATAGCAATCTGATAAGGAATAAAACCCGACTCTGGAAAGAATCAACATTTTGTGTAAATTAAAACATTCGTTGTAATGACAATATTGACTGATCGATGCAGGGTAATCAGTCCATAAGGATAAAGCCCTTTTTAAGCACCGAGTGGGAAAACATACCTCATTAGGAGTATAAAGAATAGATGTAGGATGGATGTGATCAACTGATTAAGGAGCTATAAGTTAGATAAACCTCTTAAGATGTTCTTGGTTTAAAAAAGTTATTCTATTTTCAGTAGAAATAAAGTTTTTAACTTTAACTAAAAATGTTATGACTTTTTCTGTTCTATAATCAACCTCTCATTCTTTACTTACTTATTATGTCTTGTGTTTGCCAAAGATATTATGCTAGAAAATACATGATACAACTTTTCATTTTCGATATGATAGCGCTATTGCAGCTGTGAGAATTTACTGATACCAATTTTATAGGATATCAGCATGAATCATAATGACTTTATAACTTATTTTGTACTGCAGAATGTTAGATAATGCTTGGTCACGTGATATTACTGAAACAGTAAACAGCATTTAGCAACAGTATGTATGAGAACAACTATTCCATTTATTATTAACCAATCAGTTAAAGAAACTTTAAAGAGAAATAGAGTTTCTATCAGCATGATTTTAGATGCAGGCTGATTTAATCCGATATTAGTTTTCAGGCTAATATCTGACCGATATCTAATATTGATATTGGATAGGGACAGCTCTATTTATAATGCTTCATTTGTTTTCCACGCATGTAACATCTCACTAGTTATCTGCTTTACAGGCTTTGCCTACATCTGATCTATTTGTGAAACGGTCGGACGGAGGGTCTTGGCTGATGGAGGAAAACAAAAAGAAACTTAAAGCATACTGTAATCAATGACTGCACTTGGTCAAAACAAACAAAAAAGCTTTATTTGCAACATCCTCACTTATAACTTCACTAAAGTTTTGTGGCAAATCTAAAATGTTATCCTCTAAGAAAAACAGTATTTTGGACTGAAAAATGTGAGGAAAGAAAGTGGTTGTTTATACCAAAACAAATTCTGCCTCTTCTTTCAGCTTTTCAGTGAAAGCCACGGCGAACCTGATTAGAAACCAGAAAGAAAGAAAGAAACTTTAAAAACAATTCATCACAATGGTTTCCATTAAGGGGAGAAAATATTAAGTAATTTAACAATCAAGGTTGATTCTGACATTTGGAAAAAAAGCAGGGTTAGAGAAATTAAAGCAGAAAAATTTAAAGAAAATTATATTTGGTGAAATCTGTCATTTTAGAGACGGCACGGTTTATTCAGTCCAGTCTTCATTCATAGGCTGCTTCTTCCTGCCACATCTCACCGCCAGGCAAGGCTATTAGCCCCTCCCACCTAATGCCCACACATCTGCCTATCAATCTATGAATATGTGGACATTTGTGAGCGTCACTGAGTGACAAGGGGTCCCTATGACGAGAGGGGTGCTGCATAAAAATTCATTCTTTTTCATCTTGATCCGGTTTGGAATAAACTTTATAAGTCATTAACACATACAGATTTATACAGAGGTTGTTAAATAAAACAGATCTGTATACTTCCCCGTTTGTTATCATTTTTTCAGACCCACTGAACAGCATATAAATACACAGATTCCTTTTCCTCTCCCCCAGAAGTCAGATTCAGAGGAAATACAGGGCGGCCTATGTAGATAATAACAATTCTGTTACTCTTCTTAAGGGACAGGTTTGATAAAAGGTAAATAGGGCTGGGCACCAAAAAAATAACACACCCCATCAGATAGACACCAGTCTAGTGGGAGACATGGTTTACTGTTACTGAGGTATAAGACCCTACTAGAACTGATTTTCAGGGCTCCTTCGTCATTCTTTTTCATGCTGGCAACAACTTCCAGACAATAAGTCTATTTTGTACCGTTTTTTCTGCAAAACTCAGATTAAATCAAGTTAAAGTTTAATCCAGTTTGAGGGTCATTTACTTTATGAAAATTGTTATTTACAATGTTACTGAAAGAGTGGTTGCTCCGGGAAAAAGAAACTGGAAATAAGCTTCCAGACAAAACCTCCTTCAGGAGGGAAATAGACTTGCTTATAATCTTTTTTCTGGAAAAAAAAAGTTGCATTTTCCTTCCATACCCTTTTTACACATCAGTGTTGCTATTCCTCCATTTGCAGCAGCACACTGCTGGTAAGCTGGCTGAAATAAAACATCAAATTCTTTCTGGACAAACAAGTAAGACAAAATGTGCTGAAAAAGCATTAACAGGAAAACTGGTTAAAATTTCAATTTGTAATAAACAGGAAGGCTGTATGTTAAACAGCAATCTGTAGGCCAGTTAACACAACAGATAAACCAACATATTAAGTGACTGAAATAACTCTATCAACCAGTCGAGCTTTAAAAAACAATCTATTCACACTCAGAAGGGTGAAACAAGGAGCGGCAGACATGTTTTGCTTAACATCCCTCTCTGCAGATTCCCAAACTAGCACTGCAAGGTTAAATATTTGTTAACTGCTGCACCCACCTCGCCTGTAAATTACATACTGGATACTAGAACTGCGGAGGTATCCACTGCTAATTCCAAACATAAGATAGGAAAACACACCATGTGCTTAGAAAATACATCTCTGAAAAGCTCAGAGCAGCTCTCTACAGCTTCCATCCTGAATCGGATACTTAGGCTCAGACTCTTTTTGAACATAAACAAATTAAAATCAAGCTTTTTTCTTTTTTCCCCCCATTTTATTTGTGACAAATAAACATAAACTCCATCACACCTCAAGCTGTTGTTGGTGAAAATAAGAGCAAAATAATAATAATAATCTTGACTTCGGGCAAAAAATACAAAGAAAACAATAAGAAAAATGAAGGAAATATAGGACAAAATTCACCAGGAGATATTAATTTTGCAAGCATGGCATTGTATTATTAAGTGGCCCAACAGGAGCTGTGTGGTGACCGAATTTAAAGATCAAGGTCTGTGTGTGAGGAGACAGCAACAGTGGGAGGTGCATTGATGTTTGAAGCTGCAAGAGCCAGATCTCACCATTTCTCCCAAAAGGGATTTATGGCCTTAAAACCTTCCAAATAAGATCCCTACCATGCCCTTTTTATCAGGATGAAAAGAGAGACAGAGATGATGTCAGGTAAATTCACATGTTAATGAGTTTCTGTTGAACTGGAGAAGGGAAAAACTAACAACCTGCACAGCTGGAGCTAAACTCAAGATACTCAGCCTCACTATTTAATCCAAAACTCTAAAGGCAGGAAGAAGTGGAGAAACGCAGAGACTTTTACTTAAATAACACTTTGATTCAGTTTTCTGCTTTAGGTCAGAAATGTTTTGGGTTAAAAATTTCTTTCAGCAGATTGGCTGTTTGTTAGTGTTTTGTAGAGATGGAATGGTTCATGGAAAAACAAATTTAAACAGAAAGATCACTTTTCCAGATTTGGGCAGAGAGTTGGTCAAATAAAGAACAGCAGGTTTCTACTGAAATCTATCTCTAACTATGCTGTTGATAAAATATCCTTACCAGACAACCTGTCCAATCCACAACAGTAAAGATGATACCATGTAAAATGTCTTTAAATTCGTGTTTAACATTTTTTAGGAGAAGAAGATATAAATAGAGCTCAATCATATGCACAGGACTTGTGCGTGTGGATGTAGGGTTAGCAACCTCAGCAGCTTGCCATGGTTAGTAACCATCGTTTTCAGTCTCTTAGACAGAAGACAAAAAAGTCAACACTTCCTGACTGCAGGCGAGACTCCGATTGGTGTAATGTTAGCACCCTCTCACACTTTGTGGACCGAATGCTCCTGTGGGCTTTTCTGGTTTAAATGAAGAGACAACATGAATGGCATGTTTTACCTGAAGCCAAACACGAACACAGACCTTTTAACATGAAAAAGCCAGATTTTTGGGAGATTACTCATTTAATGTGTCAGAAATATATCGAGCCAATCTTTAAAAAGAAACTGTAACATTTACAGATAGACGGGATACGTTGGCCGATGTTTGTGAGTTTTGGTTTTTTCCATTAATCTGTATCTCTTCAGTTTTTAAACATGGTGTGAATTATATTTTGTTTTTAAGGCATTTCATGAGTATTGAGAAAACAGAAATATGAAGAAAAATGTGTACTTTTGTAAACCATTCCATCTCTAGCATTTTATGTCTCAGAGAAAAAAAGAAATAAATATCAAACCATTAAATGTTATCAGATGTTGATTTGATTTCAAAAGAGTAGCTTTTACTTCCTGTCTGCACTCCAAGATGCTGCCAGCTAAAAAGGGGGTGTGAGAAAAACATGTTAAGTTACATTAAGCTACACTGAGCTAATGACAGAAAGCTGTGCTAAAGCTCAAAGCGGTTAATATGATATTCTGACTGGGCTACAAGTACTGCAGTTCTTTTGGAACCAAGCTTTTTAAAATTGTGGTTAGCAGTAAGATCACCTGGCTTTCAGCAGCACTTGCTCCATAACCACACGCTTCTGCTCATCTTTCACATCTTCATTTATGTCTGTTCCCCCAAAAACCACCCCGAAGGGTAAATGGATGTCTAGTTTAAAAAGAGAAAAAACAAATATATTTGTAACTAACATTGAATTTTCTGATACATCTCAAAGTAAGATTGGATCCATGGAGCATCAGTTAAAGTCTTTACCCAGGAGAAGTCTGCCAGCTTTGAAAAGATGAATGGCCAGCGCTCCCTCGAATGGAGGGTTTTGGGACAGTAGATGTGCCACGTCAGACGGAGACTGAAAATCTGCAACATCTCGTAGTTCACAGCTGTGTCCTGCTGATTCAATGTGAGACCTTTCACACACAAAAAAATACATGTGGATAAGGACAACTTCCACATAGATAGATAGATAGATAGATAGATAGATAGATAGATAGATAGATAGATAGATAGATAGATAGATAGATAGA
>JAUZNJ010096371.1:0-21773 GCA_034780135.1 Jordanella pulchra
TTCAGCTCATTAAGGACATTCCTGCTATATCTTTTTACTTTTATACCCTTTAAACTTTTTAAATTATTTAACTTTTTTTGCTTTTTTCGCTCCCATAGAAATGAATGGAAAACGTTAATAATTCTGCTAAAACTATTTAGCCCTTTAACTACTTCTGCATACTTTCAGCTAAAAACACCATTTTACTTTTAAAACATTTCCACAACCTTCTGCTATTACATTTTAACTCGGCTTTTTGCTATCTTTTACAATTTTGCTCCCGTGAAGCTTCAAACTTTTCAACTGTTTTTACAGATTTTTGATTTTTATGATGAAGTCAATGACAGAATGTTTGTGCTGCTAGAATGTGTCACTTTCAGCAACACGAACGTTAAAAAAAAATCCAAACAACTTCTGCTCACTCACTCAACTTTAATACTACCCACACAAATTATACAACAAAATGTAGGGATTTTTGTCAGGATTCAGAAAATGTAAGTGTCTTTGATGTGGGAGTTACAGTTTTCTGCAAATGTGTCCCAGACTGGGAAAGTCTAAAGTAAAAAGAATTCTGATGGGAGAGTCTCCACAAAATCCCACCTGAAAATTCAAAACAACCCTCACTTTTACATTGTCACCATGGCCAAATAATTTCTTGTAGGAATATGAAAGTTGGCATATTTGTCCATTAAAGCCTGCTGATTCCCATGGTTGAAAAATGATTTCAATATTTCTTAAGTAATCTTGCGTCTCTAGAACTGTTTTAACACTCAGTTCATCATTTTATGTAATTTGCTTCTAGATTGTACGCTTCTGTATGCTTTTTCAGTCCTTGCATTGTTAAACTTTTCCATTTTCTACATTTCAACTAGTATTTTAAAAACCCACTAGTGTTAAGCTCATCTACCTTTTTAAACGGTATTAGCTGTCTTTCTGTCTGTCTGTCTTTCTCTGTCTCTCCCTCTATCTCCATTTGTCTGTTTCTCAGTCCTCCTTGGCTTTTGGGGCTTTGGCTTTGACTTAGGATTACAGTATTTTCTGCATGTTGATCAACACACACATTTGAATTAATTTCCAACTGTTATGCTGATTCCTGACATTTCAACAAATGATTTACACTGATTTACACTACACTGTAAAAAAAAAAGTCAGTAAACAATACAGCAAAATGCTGTTAAATAGCAGCAGTAAAAAACCATAAAACCATAAATGGTCCTTTACTTTATTAGATATGCTAAATAACCATTAAGAGAGTAACTGGAAAAAATGTTGAATTTTATAAGAAATATTAAACTCACAGTGATTCTCTGCAAAAGTGAATAAATATGCATAGATTTTCCAAGAAATTACTGTGTGTATAGAAATATGAAAAACGCTTGATTTTTACGTAATTATTTGGGTAAAACTACAGGTTACAAGTTCTGCATATTCAAATTTACAGGATATACTTGTTGATTTTGATGCAAGCATTATCTTCCATTATTACAGAATTAAAATGTTTGAATAGATAATAATCCCATGCAAAGATACTGTAAAACATGTACAATTCTTTGTTTTATTTCCTATTATCAGTTAAAAATCAATGCATGCATGCAAAAAAATAAATGAATAAAAATACTTCTACACAGGGTCCCCTATTAGTTCCTGGATCAAAAGCAGCCATTAAATTGGCTTCTGCCTTGAGCCAGCCTTGGATTTGCACATTACAGTGAAAACAACCACAGTTTCAATTTAACATTTTCTATTTTCAATGCTCTTTTTTGTCTCATAATCAGACTGCTTTTGGTGTGTTCACCAACCCCCAGGCGCCTCAGGAGTGATGCTTAGGACAAATGCTGGATGAAACGAGAGAGACCGATCAAAAAATAAAAAAAAGTAAGAGTGACATTTGAAAACTGAGCTGGGCAGACTGTGAGTGAACGCACCACAGCGGCCGACCCGAGTGGATCAGACCACGCAACACAGGCCAGCTGAAATGCCAAGTTTTGTAATGTAAAAAAAAAAAATCACAGCAAAACAAAAATATTCACACCGTTTTCAACCTTTAATGTGACCTGTAACCCGTACAATGCAACTGAAAAACAAACAAATCTTTGAGGGAGGAAAATCTAAAATAACAATAACCTGGTTGCATAAATATGCACACCCTTAAGCAATGCAGCACCTTTAGCTTTTATTACAGAACTCAGTCTTTGTGGGTAGGAGTCTATCAGCCTACTCTTGATATGGCAATATTCGCCCACTCTTCTTTGTAAAACCGCCCCAGATCTAATAGATTGTGAGGGGATCTCCTGTGCGCAGGCTCCTTCAGATCACCCCACAGAACTTCGTTGAGATTCAGGTCTGGACTCAGGCTGGGCCGTTCTAAAGCTTTCATCTTATTCTGGTGAAGCCATTCTTTTGTTGATTTAGAGGTGTGTTTTGGGTCATGTCATGTTGAAAGATGAAGTTCATCTTCAGCTTTCTAACAGAAGGTTGAAGGATTTGTGCAACACTGACTGATATTTGGAACTCTTCATAATTATGTCCACCCGGACTAAGCTATATATATAGATATATATATATATATATCTATATATATATCTATAGATATATATATCATCTATAGATATATATATCATCTATAGATCTATATATATATATATCATCTATAGATCTATAGATATATATATAGATCTATGGATGTATATATATATATATATATATCCATAGATCTATATATCTATATCTATAGATATATAGATCTATAGATATGTTTATATATCTATAGATCTATAGATGATATATATAGATATATCGATATATCTATCGATATATCTATCGTCCCCTGTGATGGAAAAGTACAGGTCCTTTTCAAAATATTAGCATACTGTGATAGTTACTTATTTTCCATAATGTAATGATAAAAATTGATCATTCATATACAGTATTTTAGATTCATTGCACACTAACTGAAATATCTCAGGTTCGTTCTTGTCTTAATATGGATGCTTTTTGGCATACAGCTCATGAAAACCCCAAATTCCTATCACACAAAATTGGCATTTTTTCATCCAATAAAAAGAAAATGTTTTAATACAAGTCAACCTTCAAATAGTTATGTACAGTTATGCACTCAATACTTGGTCGGGAATCCTTTTGCAGAAATTACTGCTTCATTTTGGTGTGGAGGCAATCAGCCTGTGGCACTGCTGAGGTGTTATGGAGGCTCGGGATGCTTCGATAGCAGCCTTTAACTCATCCAGAGTGTTGGGTCTTGTGTCTCAACTTTCTCTTCACAATATCCCACAGATTCTCTGTGGGGTACAGGTCAGGAGAGTTAGCAGGCCAGTTGAGCACAGTGATACCATGGCTAGTAAACCATTTACCAGAGATTTTGGCACTGTGAGCAGCTGCCAGGTCGTGCTGAAAAATGAAATCTTCATCTCCATAAAGCTTTTCAGCAAATGGAAGAATGAAGTGCTCCAAAATCTCCTGATGGCTAGCTGCATTGAGCCTGCCCTTGATAAAACCCAGTGGACCAACACCAGCAGCTGACATGGCACCCCAGACCATCACTGACTGTGGGTACTTGACACTGGACTTCTAGCATTTTGGTATTTCCTCCTTCCCCTCTGGCACCTTGGTTTCTGAATTGAATGCAAAACTTGCTTCACTCTGAAAAGAGTACTTTGGACCACTGAGCAAAAGTCCAGTGCTGCCTCTCTGTAGCCCAGGTCAGACGTCTCTGCTGCCGTTTCTGGTTCAAAAGTGGCTTGACCTGGGGAATGCGGCACCTGTAGCCCATTTCCTGCACACGCCTGTACACAGTGGCTCTTGATGTTTCTACACCAGACAGTCCACTGCTTCCGCAGGTCCCCCAAGGTCTGGAATCAACCCTTCTCCACAATCTTCCCCGGGGTCCGGTGACCTCTTCTCGTGCAGTGTTTTCTGCCATGCTTGTTCCTTCCCACAGACTTCCCACTGAGGTGCTTTGATACAGTACTCTGGGAACAGCCTATTTGTTCAGAAATGCCTTTCTGTGTCATACCCTCTTGTTTGAGGGTGTCAATGATGGCCTTCAGCACAGAAGTCAGGTCAGCAGTCTTGCACATGAGTAGGGTTTTGAGCGATGAACCAGGCTTGGAGTTTTAAAGGCCTCAGTAATCTTTTTTAGGTTTTTAGAGTTCATTCATTGACTCGGATGATTAGGTTTATAGCTCGTTTAGAGACCCTCTTTATGATATGCTAATTTTGAGACATGAATTTTGGGTTTTCATGAGCTGTATGCCAAAATCATCCGTATTAAGACATAAAAGACCAGAAATATTTCAGTTAGTGTGCAATGAATCTAAAACATGACTTTTCAATTTTTATCATTGCATTATGGGAAATGAACTTTATCACAGTATGCTAATATGAGAAGAACCTGTACATTTAACTGCAGATAAAGGTAAATTTTCTAATTTCCCTTGCTGAAATAAAGTGTGGTACTTATCTTCTGAGGCTGTGAACACGTGCTCCTCCATCACGCTGAATCTGAATCGTCTCTCAGACTTCCAGGTTGTACTCGGGACCTCGATGCTTTCCTCCTGGCCATACCTGCAGCTTTTCTCAGTAAGCCATTACACTCTTTCATCTGCTAGATTGTTGTGTTGCATACCCAGCTTTGATTTTGTTTTCCATTTCAGATTTTGAAGAACCTGCAAGTCTGAACCTGATCCTCTGCTATGAGGTAAGATCACTGTCAAAGTAAAATTGTACATAAAAAGACAGTTGTGTGCATATTAGTCAGAAGTCATGCATAACAAATACTTGAAAACTCATAGTAATTGAAAACTCTTTAAAAACGTATTAATCCAGTTTAAATAGTTGTGACTTCAATAACTAATAAATACAAATTTCCAGTATTAAATATGTGCTTTATTTTTCATGAATACAAACAGTAGCAGCTCTTTGAAGATACGGATTTTTTTCTTTGACAAATTCACAACAGCGGCCTGATGATGAGTTCCAAGGCTGAGCACAGAGTGCTAAGAGCGCCAAGGTGATGGACCAGGAAGCTACGGAGCAAAGACGGGTAAAATGTTTCAAAAAGACTGCTTCTACTGCGGGTCAGTTTTTTCGCTTTAAAAACGGTTATTAATAAACTGATAATCATTGTATTTTTGTTTTTACATAGTCCAAAAATAGATGAGCGGTTTCTTTTTGTTTTAAACTGCAAGTTTACCACTGTTGCTAAGGCAACACGCTGGCATCTCACTCAAGTCTACTGCAAACATTTTATCTTATTGAACCTTGGCTGGCTAAATTTATTTTTATAAAAATAATATAACTACTTTTGAAATGTAACTCATTTTGAAAGTGGAGAAATTTGGATGAACAGACACATTAAGACTAACTAAAACGAGAGTTGATTTTTGGCTAACCAGGCTTTGAAAATGCAAGCAATTTCTACTTAAGCCAGACTAGACTTTGACAAAATATCCTAGTCTATTAAATAGCCTTTGTTCAAATGTCTATCTTCATAACAACCTGTGAACAGATATTTGCTCAGCCATTGAAATATGATTAAACATACAGTATTTATTATTTATCATGCAAAAATGACACATTTATTTCCTGATTACCATGACCATCATCTATTAAGAAAAAAAGACAACTTATCTAATTTGGAGTGTGGAAAAAACAATGACTATCAGTTTAATAAAAACTGGTTTTAAAAAGAAAACCAGACCTGCAGTAGAAGCATTCTTTTGAAACATTTTACCTGTCTTTGCTCCATAGCTTCCTGGTCCGTCACCCTCGGCGCTCTTAGCACCCTGTGCTCCATTAACTAGCCTTGGAACCCTTGATATCAGGCCACTGTTGGGAATTTCTCAAAGAAAAAAAATCTGTATTCTCAAAGAGCTGCTATTGTTTGTATTTGTGAAGAATAAAGCACATATTTAAGACCTAAAGTTTGTTATTGAAGTCACAACTATTTAAACTGTATTAATGTTGTAAAGGAGTTTTAAACTGCTATGAGTTTACAAGTATTTGTTATGCAAGACTTCTGACTAATATGCACACAACTGTCCTTTAGTTTACAAGTTTATTTTAATACTGATCTTACCTCATACCCTGCACCCTCCAGAAAAATAGTAATTGAAATAAACAATTTGAATTGATTCCTGTGTCAGACTGGTTTTCTGGATATGGGTCATGAAAATTCCCCAGACCGTGTAGGTAACAGAAACCATCTTTTCATTGAGGAAAATGCTGATTTACCAACTAATGTAGTTTGTTTAGAGAATTTCATAAGAAGTTGTCATAATTGAAAAAACGATTACATTGGCATGTACTTAATCATATTTTAATACTTTAACAATTAGTTCATGTCCTACCCTACAAATATGAAACAATTGTGTTAATGTAAATATGATGAGATGGATGCCAAAACCGGTTAATGTTCTTTCAGTGTAAAAACTGGTTTTGTTTTATGTAACTGAAAATGGACATTTGTATTTAGAATGTGTTGTTGGTAGCAGGTTTGTGATTTCCTTTGCTGTTTTCTTGATTTTTGGTATTAAATGGTATGGCAAGGTGAGTTATGGACAAGGTGTGTCAAACTTAATTGTTTTTAAATAGTATGGCAAGGTAAGTGAGTGCAAAGCAAAGCAGTTAGGGTTAGCCGGGGCATCACTCCAGAGGCGCCTGGGGGTTTTCGGGGAAATGGTGAAACCCAAACTGTGTTGTTAATCGGTTTTAATTTGTCGTCGGGGGCTCTCCTGCAGCCCCAAAGGTTGTGGTACCAGTAATTCTCACTATCATCTGCTCAACAAATACGAAAAAAATCACTCTGTTTATGTATACTGATATGGACTGGGTGATGTGTTGGGAACAAAAGGATGCGACATCATTTGATGGAAATGAAAATGATCAACCTACAGAGGCTGAATTTAAAGACACCGTAAAAATTATAGTGAAAAAATGATGTGGCTGGCTATTCCGTTTTGCGGAAATTTCATTGCAGAAACTCAAAATGGTATTCAGTAATTTGTATGGCGCGTTTACTGTAGGTCAGGTGATCGTTGGGGTATCAATTCCTTTATCCTCCAGGAATTGCTTGCATACTCTTGCCTCATGAGGCCGAGCATTGACGTGCACCAGGAGGAACCCACTGCACCAGCATAGGGTCTGACAATGGGTGCAAGGATTTCATCCTGATACCTAATGGCAGTCAGTGCCGTTGTCTAGCCTGTATAGGTCTGTGCGTCCCATCATGGATATGCCTCCCCAGCCATCACTGACCCACCGCCAAACTGGTCATGCTGAGAGATGTTACAGGCAGCATGGCACATTCTCCACGGCTTCTTTTGTGTCTGTCACATGTGCTCAAGGTGAACCTGCTCACATCTGTGACACATCTGTGAACTGGACATGCCAGTTCCGGTGTATGCAAATTGAGCTCCACGATGACAGGCAGTGAGCACCGGGCCCACTAGAGGACGGCGGGCCCTTGGGTCACCCTCGTGAAGTTTGTTTGTGATTGTTTGGTCAGAAACATTCACACTAGTGGCCTGCTGGAGGTCATTTTGTAGGGCTCTGGCAGTGCTCCTCCTTGCACAAAGGAGCAGATACAGGTCCTACTGATGGGTTCTACGCCCCTGTCCAGCTCTCCTGGAGTAACTGCCTGTCTCCCGGAATCGCAACCTCTGTAGGGTCCAGGTATCGCCTCATGCTAACAGTAGTGACAGTGAGCCAAATGCAAAACTGGTGAAAAAGTCAGAAAAGATGAGGGGAAAAATGTCAGTGGCTTCAACCTGTAAAACCATTCCTGTTTGATGGTTGTCTCATTGTTGCCCCTCTAGTGCAACAGTTGTTAATTTCATTAACATCAAAGCAGCTGAAGCTGATTAACAACCCCCTCTGCTACTTACCTGACCAAACCAATATCTTAGAAGTTTAATTAACTTGATGCTATACTCTGATTATAAAGTGTTCCTTTAATTTTTTTTGAGTAGTGTATTAACCAGAAGGCCCGTCCAACAGGACAAACTAAGACCAGGGATTCCAGGATCAAACAGCTTTGTCCTCCTGCTGGGATTTCAGCAACTCTTTTATTTTTATCATGGATGATGACCGACAGTATTAAAATAAAGAACTTCTAAATATCTCCCTCTCTTTGCTTGCATGTAATCTAGAGCCAGTCTTGTTTTCCAAAGTCATAATTGTTTAACTTCTTAATCTTAAACTCAAACTGAAATTTTTGCATTGTTTTCCCAGGGTTATGCCAATTCTTGACATTTCCGCATTTTCGCAGGAAATGCAAGTTTTTCTAGTTAACTCTAACATTGCTCTTCTTTAATGACTTAATGTTATTAGAGAATTCCTATCATTTCTAAATGATATTTTAATAAAAGTTCAGGTTTCTGATTTCTGTTTTTATTGAAGGGATGTGAACGAGCTACATTCAGTCATACATAAATCACTCAGTAATCCTGTTAATAAAAGCAGGACAGATTTAAGTTTCCTTCTTGAAGGAAACACCTTTATCCATCAGATTATCGGTCTACAACTACCGAAATTGACAAACAATATCTAGAGATATTAAACCTTCAAAAACAAGAGAAAAGAAGTCCCCCCCCCCCCTCTTCGGTTACATTGAGACAATGGTGTGTGGTAACTGGTACCAAAGCCACACAGTTCAGACACTGTTGGAATAAACAGCAAACCAAAGATGCAGCTTCAGTGATTAACAGGCTGGTTTGGAATCTGGAGCATGATTGTTAAAATCAAACTAAAATAAAGAGGAGTGGACAAAGAAAAACACGGGCATACATCTGCTGCACAGACTCCTTTTCACATTTCCACAGCCTCTCACTCCCACTCGGCCTCACCCTGTTTATGAAGTGGCTGAACTCAGAAGTCTATGAACTGCGACAGCTTTCACATGAAGAGTGTGACGTGCAGGTGAGCGGAGCCCGAAACAGTTGGGACTGTGTGATGCCACTGAAGAGAAAGTAAGGGTGGGGCTGCGACAGCGCTGCAGAATAAAGCTGCACTTGTTGCACAAGCAGCAGCAGAGCTGCGGCCCAAGCATGGCTGCCGTGGAATGTTTCACGTCATACAATGGAAGCTTGTTTGTGGGTGAAGAGGGCCAGAGAGCGAAGAATATGTAGCAAACACACACTGTTTTGTTTTTGAGCTGTTTCGGGTGTTCCCAAGTCTAAAAGGTGTGACCTGGAAGAAACAGGGATGCAGGGAAGCTGGTTTGCTTCAGAAGATTTCAGCTAAATAAGGAACACGTGTAACTTGTATTGAACAGGGGGAAATGACACAAAAGTGTCATTTAAAAAGACAAGTCAGGTTAGCAGTCCTGTTTCTGGACCGTGGGACAAGACGAGGAAGAACCAACACATGCAGAGAGAGAACATGCAGAAAGACTACAGTCTGGGAAGTGAACTTAGCAACTTCTTGTTGTTCACTTGTTGTATTAAAATGTCATTTATAGGTGCAGTGGCCCCAATTTCCTTCGTTTTTGGTAATCTGTGATTTGCTGATACTTCCAGTACATTTGAAACCAATGTTATTCGCCAATCTTTTTTAAATACCTCTGTCTGCTCTATACGTTTCATTTGTATTTCTAAGCATTACCTGATGTGCAGTTAAAACGAATTAGCATTGTTTGAAGTGTGTTTTTCAATTTAGGGTTTTAAAATGGCAAACAATCAGAGCATCACTGATGAGATTCAAATATTATACAAGACCAATAAAAAACAATTTTAGTGCAGAAAAGTTGACTTGATCCAATGTATGTTTGATGCCTGCTTGAAGTTAAACCTTAAACCTGCATTCAAGTTAAACCTTGCAAACAAGCCTCATCAGAGTAGATGACTTAATCTATTGAATAGGATTCTACAAACTGCACACAATTCCATGGTAAAAAGTAAAAATAAACTCTGTGCATATGCCTATAATTATATAATAACATATATAAATAAAACATGATTATTTAATTTCTTTGCGATTAATTAAATGAGATTACCTATAAATCGGGAGATTTAATTAAACAATAAAATAAATCCCTGTATGATATGCTTGAACTGATTGTTTCATGATTGGCTCATAAAGAGAACAAATTAGCAGGGATTTGAGGAGGTTTTCTGGAAGGAATAATGATATTTTGAGAAATTACAGGAGCAAATTAAGGGAAGGCAAAGAAAATAATCAAATGGAAAACAGAACAACAAAAATAAGGAGTAAATAAATATATTAATTAATAAACAGAGATTAGCCCAAGGTAGTATACACATAAGAAATGTTTGTGTTCCTAATTGACCAAGGAAATTATGAGCTGCAGATGTTTTTTGTTTTGTTTTTTTGCTGCAGCTTTTTTTGGTCCTGGGATTTTTTGTGAAGCTAAATGAATTTCATTAACAACTACTTAATTCTCAACTCTTGCTTAAATTTAGGTCCTCCAGCTCCTTCTGCCACATGTTATCAACACCAACCAGTTGTCTGGGAAGCATGAAAAGAAAACATCTCATCCATTGGTATTGGTATACTGATATTGCCTAATGTGATATAAGACAAGACAGATAAAAAGTTTTATCTAAAAGGCACCATTTTAATGAACATGTTGACCTTGGGTAAAAAAACAAAAAGACAAAGAAGCTGACCTTAAAGAAATACAGATTTATATGCTGCCAAATGTTGGAAAGTGGTTAAAATAACAGGCTTGTGACGACTGTAAAATGTGTCTAATTTTAACTGGCTTTTAGGTGAAAAGGATCTTTTTGTAAAACAAATGACCCTGGTTTCTATACTCAGGGTGGAGAACTTAGTAAAAGTGTACAAAGACCTGAGTTGTGAATGAATGTGTGGTCTTAGAGCGCAAAGCAGTCCTGCCTGGGTGTGCACTGTCACGCTCTTAAACACAGAGTGTTTGTTTGTGTTTGCTCTAGAGGTTTGCTGCTAAGTTCGTTTTAGAGCTCTGAGGGTGTGTCAGAGTTAAGAAAGATGTTTCCCAAATTCCTCTGACAGCTTGTAGAAAACAAACAGAAGAAATACTAGAAAGAAAATGAGGTTATGAAAACAGAGGCTTCCCTTTTTCTTATCAAAGAAGTTGAAACCAGGTTAGTTTCTCTTAAATTCCTGGACAAACCTACATGTCAGTTCCAACTTTTTTCAGCAAAATGAAACAGCGATTAGGAAAAAAAAAGAAAAATATTAGCATGAAGTCTTATGATTTAAGTTTAAATTACTCCTACTGAATTCCTACAGCCTTATTTTTTATTTCAATCTCATAAATATTAATTCTTTGTGGATTTAAAATGAATGTGCATAACTCCAGCCTTGAGAGGTAAAAGCACAATCACTTTTCCATTTTGTTTCTGCTGCATAGTAAGCTTCTTACGACTGGGAGAACTTGAAGAAGAAATCCAGCTCAAAAAGAATATATTAATCCCAATTGGAAACTGAATAAATGCATATGAACCTTCTAAGGAGTTAAAAAAAGAAAAGGACTGCAGAGAAGGTTGCTGAAAGGCAGAAGGAGGTCGATGTGATGAAGGAAGAGGTTCAGGACAGGAAGAGATGGAGGCAGACAGTTTGCTGTTAGCAGACCTGAAGGGAAAACCCAAAGAAGGTTCATTAGATTCAGAGAGTGACCTTTAAGTGTGGAAAAACAATGAGAAAAATTTCACATCATTAGCAGTACTGTGGAGGACTTGACTGCATTTTCAGGCGGTCATCGAACCAGTTGATCCAGGTGTGTGGAAATGTTGACACATCAAGAAGGTGCAGAGCATCGGAACGACAGGACTGGAATGTAGGACCCCTGTTGTCAATGTTGCCCTTGTTTTAAACAGATCTTTAAATGTAAAATCCACTTTTAAGGGGTAAAACATTTGGTTATTTGTACAAAATCATGTTTAAAATCCAAAGAAACAGGAAGTCACAGATTATTTGAGGTAATTAGATATTCTGAACAATCAACAATGTTATTTATTCATACAGGAGGAATAATTGAGAGATTTTTTAATGCAAGATTTTTGTCATAAATGTTCTAAATAATAAAGATTGTATTTTTTAAAATACGTTTATTTTCCACCGCTTAATAAGTAGAAATAACTTTTATAGTCAAATTGCTTAAGTGGTCTACTTTACATTCTTGACATATTGATCGGTTCTCAAATAAACTACATACTGATGGGTGAATATGTTTCTGCATATAAATAAGATTTGTTTGTTTTGTATGAAGCAACATTTCTGGTCTGTATAAAAAGCTTAGAACTGACATATATGCTTTAAGACATGCAGCAGTGATGAGCTGCAGATTTATCTGAAACCAAAACATATCATTTAGTCGTCTTCATTTTCCTCTCGCATGTTTTAAAATAAAACAAAGTCATGTTTAGGTGACATAAGCCAAAAACAATATTAAATGACTTATTTTAACACAAGGTCTCCTGTTGTGCTCTGAGGATGTGGTGTGTTATGTTTTCCTTCTGACATCACCATGGGAAAAAAAAGCTAATATGGTTTAGCTACACAAATAACTGGTATATGGAGCAGTCAGCCTGGATATTTAATCAAAACTGGATTTTTTTACAAATCTGAAATGAAGAGAGCTTAACACCTAGGTGAATAACTAAAGATTTTGGGGGGGGGCGTCTTCTTTTTTTATGTGGTTCATTGTCACTCTGGTGTTACATCTGAGGAGGGTCAGTGGGAGGAGATATGCAGATGATGCCATAGGGACCCTATTAGTGACGTCTGAAGCCGTTCAAATACACAGTGGACTGTTTTCATACGAACAGAGTCCACCTCAAATAGCATCAGGTTCAGCAGCCTCCCTTTTTTAACAGATATCAATATTACTGTTGTTTATATTTTCTTAGTTTGTGTATGTTGACAGATTTAGGACATTTGGAAATCTTTCTTGCTCTTGGATTTTAACAGATCTTCCTGGAGGAATATTCTTTGTGTTATTCATACCAACTACACTTCTTTTGTTTTAGACTGATTTACATTTAGTCAATGATGCGTTTTGCTGTTGTGATCGGTTTGTTTTTGCCACTGGTTGAAGCCAAGTACCACAATTCATTTCCGGTTCATCAGGAACTCAGCACATATCAGGAGCAGGGGAAACCCACCAGCAGACACAAGTAAGTTCAGATCCACTATTGCATTATAAACGACAGCACATTTCACGAAAAGCTTTTAAACCTTTAGAGTAGAGATTCTAATTTAAGTCTTTTGTCGTGTTTTATGTCTTTAAAAAGCAACCACTGTGCCTACGTTGTTGAGAAGATGGTGTCTTTTACCGTCCAGGATGGGGCAGTGCCATATGTAAAGGCTGAATACAACAAGTGCTCCTGGGCCAAAAAATGTCCAACTCTCTTGTAAGCGTAAACAGTAGCTTGTATAACATATGAAGCATGATAAATGACTCATAACTGGTTGTTTTTGTAGGTATCGCCTGCTCTATAAGCCGATGTACAAGGTAGCACATAAAACAGTGACAGAACTGGAGTGGCGCTGCTGTCCTGGATTCTCTGGTTATAACTGCATGGAGGTGCAACAGATTTACCAGGGTCCGAGGAAGATGATGCCACCATTCAATGGTCCACAAATAAAAGGCCCACAGTTTAGGCAGCCACAGCACCAAGGGCCAATGTTTAAGGGTCCGATGTTCAATGCGCCACAAATTAATCCTGCTGTGAAACCAAAACCATGGAGTCAACCAATACAACCTTCCATCAACAGTTTTAGTTCCTACCCAGGGCCTCACTTTGGCTCATCAAAGTCCTCCTCTTATCCTGATGCCTCCTTCGAGCCTTACCCAGCAGAACCTCAGCCAGTCCCAGAATACCAGGAGGAACATCATACGGACCATGACCAAGAACACGAGGAGGAATATAGCCAGAGACCAGAGGATGTTACACCAGAGGAAATCCCAGCGCCACCATCTGGAGAAGAACATCTAGAGGAGAAAATTACAGGTAACTCTCATAGATGACTAAGAAAGTGTACCCCCACATTAAAGCTGAAATCTTTTTTTTTTTCTTATTTTTCTGCTTTTCAGGGCAAGCTCTGGCAAGTGAGACAGAGGAAAGGATTTTTCGAATAGAGGAAGATATTCGTCATCTGAACCATGGTCTGGAGACACTCCGAGGAACAGTGTCAGGACTGGAAGCCTCTCTGAGAGCCTCTCTGAGAGAAGACGCCAACAGGATGCTGTCAGCTTTGCTCTCTGCTGCTCCAAGTCCTCTTGTTGCACCAGCTACAGCATCTAATCCACCCACTGTAGGGTTTGTGGAAATTCCTGCCAGAGATCCTGACATCGAGGATTCAGATGACAGCCAAGTCGTTTTAGGTTTTACTGCACTAAATGACAGGGTAGAACAGCTGAAGACAGAGCTGCAGGTCAAGGCAGCAGAGCTGCAGGAGCTTAGAGCAACAGTGCAGGGACATGATGGAGTCCTGAAGATTATTTCAAATGGAGCTGAACTGCCATCAAACATCACTGGCAATGCTGAGAGTTTTATGGAGGCTAAACTAAGGGAAGTCAAGGTGGAAATTCTTGATGGGTTTAAGAAACGTGTGGAGAGTTCAGAGGAACGCTGCAGGGAGAAAATTGGGGCTGAGCGCCGTCAGTGCCAGAGGAATCACCATAAGCAGCGGGAGCAGATGAGAGACAGTTTGGAGGAAAGTACCTCAAAGCTGAGAACTGAGATTGGGAACATTCAGTCCCAGATCCATGGCTTTAGAGGCACAGATGACTGCTGTAGCAGCATGAATGAACTAACAGAAAGGGTTCAGCATCTGGAAACCTCTGTGGCAAGTCTAAACCAGTCCCAGGGGAAGCTGAGAGTGGACCTTAGTGGTCACAGAGACCACATAGAGGGAATGCTGGAGGGCCGTCTTGGATATGTTGAAGCCAAGCTAAATCTGACTCGGCAGATTAAAAATGCCGATGCTGAAAAGAAGAGAGCTGGTTTTTATGATGGCGTAACACTCATGGATTTGGAGGCCAGAATGGAGGGTAAGCTTAGAGACGTGGAGGGACGCTTACTGACAGCTTTGGAGGAGCTTAGTAACGCCACTGCCCCTGCACTGCTGGAAGGCCACGCTGTTCCAACACTAGAGACGGAGCTGGAGTCCCTACGAGGGAGACTTGAACTAGACGTGGACAGAGTGCAAAAACATCTCAACGACCTGGAGCTTCTCTGCTCCTCTTCTTGTTCCTCGTCAAAGACATCTGGCACCCAGGGAGACTCTGCTGAGCCAGGTGAAAACCAAAAACTCCACCAGAACATAAAGCAGGTGTTAGACCTACAGGATGACCGTTTAACCAGTCTTAACTTTACACTGCAGAAAATCTTAGAGACCATTGCCCTTATGGAGAGGCAGATAGAAGCAGAAAGAGATCCTCCCTATCAGGCAGAGTTAACAGTCCTTAAGTTCAACGTTCGTTCTGTCAATCACAGCCTGATGAGTCTCCAAGACTCCCTGGGCACAGTGGTCCATCAGGTGGGAGAAGCCAACAGCTCCTGGCATGAAAGGGAGGTTCGTCTAGCTAAGCAAATGAAGGGAGTGGTCCAGCTGGTCGGACATCAGGCTTCCATGCTTGGAGCCAGTGAGCGCAGACTGACCAGACTTAAAGGTGAGCTGCTGGAGATGAAGAGGCGCCTTGCCGAGGAGGTCCGAGGATGCCAGAGCACCGCCATGGTTGTCAAACAGGAGGTAACGGAGGTCGGAGGCCGTGTTGCCAGTGTGGAGGATCAGTGTAAAGGCCTAAATTATCTCGCAGATGACCTCGAGAGAATCAGGGAGGAGCTGGAGAAACAGTCCAACACTCTTCTTCTGCAAGTTAATGGGACTCTCTCCAGCCATGCTCAGCAGCTGTATGAGCTTAAAGATGAGCTAAGAAACTGCACCTCAAGGCCAGAGCAAACACAGAGTTTGGAGACGGCTGCACAGGCGAAACGAGGGGACACATTCACTCAGAAATAGGCCCGTTTTTTAGGGAGAGCTGATTCTTCAGTGGTAAATATGTTTTTCAGCTGAAACCTTCAAACCTGCACTGAAATTGAAGCGTTTAGGCAAATTATGAGAAGCAGTAAAATGACAAAAGGCAGCTAACTGTGATGGAAATGATGAAATATTGAGATTGATTCATCAAGGTGCTATGACATATTACTTTTTGTAAACATTTATAATGTGCGACTGAATGAAGAATAAAATGTGAAATTGTGAGTGTAGGACTAACCATGCTTCTGTGTTTTTATACTGTATTTTCTTATGCCTAGAAAATGAATATGCAAGATATTATTGTTTGTTTTTATTGTGTAAATATTCTTTTTTCAGTCATGTGCGGTTCAAGTTCTAAGATCACTACTTCTCACTATCCAATAAAAAAGTCTCTGGAGGATTTATGTTCTTTTGAATCATCTCTCATAATATAGGTTAAATAAACGCGAATACAGTCACGATAAAAAGAACATGCGTTCTCTCTTAAGTTATCTAACATGTAATGTATCATCATTATCCACCTCAGAGTGTACAAAACATATCACAAATCCCATCAGTGAGGAACTGGTAGATCAGAAAAATAACCCAGCTTTATCTCTTACTTAGGAACATAGATTCACATCTCAAAGATTTAACAGCGTGGCACTTTTCCTTGGGGTCAAGCATCTCTGTTTTGTTTTAATTTGTTCAATAGACAGTCCTGGAGACTATTCTGGTGGAAATTTGAAAAAAGTAGGTGGCGCTACCTCATTCTTTCCAGAAAGAGGAGGCTTTCTGTTTCTAAACCTTCCAAGCAAGCCCTAATTATTCAGGATTCTTCTAATTGCTTAGTCATTTAACATACTAACTGTGCCACATGGAGTCTGAGATAGAGCACTTGGGTTGTGAGCAGCTTATTTGAGCAATTCACACTTTAACCTAGGGCTGAAGTACACTCCTATAATATTCATTAAATGGTTTCTACTGAGGAATTAACTTCTCACTATTTAAAAAAAACTATGGACACTTTTAGCATTTCTTAGATTGGAGGAAAGAAACCGCTGCTCCTCTAAAGACTTGCTGATTACATTCAGCTTAGTTTCATGTTGGCGGCCACCTGTCTAAACCAGACTAGAAAAAAAAATAAGACTCTGTCTTGTACTAAGGCGATGTTTCACCAATTAAACATAATCTGGAAACACCTGGCAGCTACATTCCTAACTAATTCCTAAGGAAACAGAAAGGACAGAGTTTTTTCCACAAACAGCCCTTTTCAGTTTTGGACTTTATACATTTTATTTTTTATAGAATAGAATAGAATAGAATAGAATAGAATAGAATAGAATAGAATAGAATAGAATAGAATAGATGTACTCTGCAGATTGTAATTTAAAATAATATTAGGACCAAAAATGTTAAAAGGTTTTAAAAATAGATTTTACAGCAAGGAAATTAAACTTCTCAGAATAGAGAAAAAATGTCTGATTTTAAAATAATTTAAGATAAAAAGTTGAAGATAAGAAATGGGCAGAAAATATACAGAGAAAATTAGGAAAAATGTTCAATAAGACCATGAATAAAACACTGAGTAGGTAAAGTAATAATAAGGAAAAATGTGACATCAGACATTTTTATCTGTTGTTGGCATATTCTGTAATTCATTTTTATTTGTCGGGTGTTATTTTAGAATAATAAATGCTGTGTTTTCATTCCTCATACACAGATAATAAACATATTTAATAGAAACAAAAGCGTCAACAGTTTGTCAGCTGCTGCACGAGGGATAACAAGATTTTGGACAAATGTGAAGGACTCCTACAAAACTTTGTGACTGTCTCATGCCTAAAGCCAGTGCTGGAACTTTTTAAAGTGGATCTGCTCCAACCAAAGGATGGTGAATTGAGAAACAGCTTCATACCAGAAGCTGTACGACTCTTAAACTCCCATCATCCTCCCTTATTGCACTGCTCTTAGCCATATTGTGCTCTTGTAGCGATTTTATATTTTTACATTTTATATTTTTATATTTATATTTTTATATTTGGATGCAACTGGGGCTGTGACTCTCAATTTCGTTCCACCTCATGTGATACGTGATGTGAATGACAATAAAGTTTCTTGAATCTTGAAATTCATCTCACAATAAAGATCAAGGACTCAATTGAAGAGTACTTGGGCAGAAGTATAAGGAAGATCCACAGGTAATAGAAATGGTGACCATGAGAACAATGTTTGGTCCAAGATTTCAGGCAAAGTATCTGATTCAGGACGAGACAGAGACCAAGCTTTGTAATGGAACTGTGAGGGCAGTGTGTTCGACAACTGAGTGTGTTCGACTTAGTGAACTATGATACAGAAATAAATGAAGTTTTCTATATATTCAAATTTATTGAAAATGACTATGCATAAAACATCACTGTTTTTTTTTATTTAATCCTGTTAAACACAAAAGCATGAAACTGTATGTTGATGACATGCACAGTCCTCTGGCATGAGTGTCACATTAAGGAACCACTAGAGGGCAGTAGAGACATCAAAATGGTTGGTTGCAGTGGAGTTAAGATGTATAGTGTAAATAATGCCCTGCCTTCCAAGAATGAAGTGGACAGGGACACAGCTTGCTTGCCAGAAGAATACCACAAATTTGCATTATTTCCAAGGTGATGAAGAGTGAAAAAAAAATCAGGAGCCAGTATCTAATTTGTTTCTTCAAAAAAAAAACAAAAAAAAAAACTGCACAATTCTTACTAAATATTGAAGTATGATAAAAGGTTACCTTCCAAATAACCCTGTCCTGTTAGCTTCTGCACAGCAATCAGATGTTAAAATGACAGCTTTGTGAGAAATGAGTCTGCTGCTGTGTGGAAAACATTTTAGCCCGAGACATGTGCTGAATATTAACTGAGGAAAGATAATAATAGAGGATGGAAAGGGAAGCAATAGGAAAAACGGCACATTTATGTAGTCTGGGGAGCTAGGAAGAAGAGTGAATTTAAGTTGCAAAGACACACCTCAGTAATGATGTCTCTTTACAGAAAGATGGGGAGGAAAAAAACATATCTCATAGTATCCACAAATAAAGTCCTCTGTTAACACTTCGCCTGCTAAGGAAGTCTCACTCTGTAGGAAAAAAAAGAACCATGATATCTGTCTAATTATTTAAGTCCCCTTCTTAGTGTCACATTAAGACCAGACCAGACAACAACCCCATTAATCTTTTTTTTTTCAAACAAGACACTTGGACAGAAAGGGCAGACATGGCTCTAGTGAATTTGTCTCTTCTCGCTCTCCCAAACGCTCCCCCATAGATGAGTTACTCTTCCTTCACGACATGCAGAGCATCACTGACCACAACCTCTAAAGGCACCGCTGGCAAAAAGGAGAAGGATATTGGAGTAAACATAGGCCAGCACCTTTTGAAAATGTGAATCAGCCCCCACAACGTCCTCTGCAGAAGCTTAAGGTTAAAGTACTGTGGAGCTTTTGTCCTTATTACAGTGATGGCCAGAGAACAGACAGAGTTGATTACAGTTGGCTCACAAACCAGGAAGCCCCAGAGAGAATTACGTTAAATCAAGGACTCTGGGCTTCTCTGAGATTTGACTTTTTTTCAAGGAGCTGTTATGTATAAAGCTGAGATGAGGCATTTATCCTTCACTGTGGGAGAACATAACATTTAGAGTAAAAAAAAAAAAAAACACTTTGAGTTTTATAAAATATCCTTCAAAGCCAATTAACAGATATAAAGTTTCTGGAATTTATCTCAGTCTTATAGGAAGTTAGATTATCTATAAAAAGGAAAGAAGAAGGGAAATTTGGTAAGGATCAAACAAATTAGATTTCAGCATTATAATAAACGTCACAAAAATATAAAACAAGATAAGAATATTTCATTAAATAACAGCTTTACTTTGTATTCTTCTGTCTGTCTTCCAGGTCAAAAAGTTCAAAAAGTTTTTTGTTTTATTTTTTATTTTCCAAGCAATACACACACCTCTTTATGGATAAGAAGACCCTCTGATAAACACAACTGCCTGCTTAGACATTAAATTGGAAGAAAGAAATCGTTGCCAGATGATTCATTTTCTATAATCACGGCTAGCATTAGATGTTCAGATAGAAGTGAGAGGTGGATTTTTTTTTTTTTTTACAACCTAATGCTTGCACTTTCGTTGAAAAACTAAGCAGACTGAAAATAATTAATCTATCTAAAGCCAGTTATTCTGATGCCTTCAGCACAGACAAGATGCTGCACTGTACTGTGAAACTGTCATTTCACAAACACACAGTAACACTGAAATAGTGCCAGATATTGAAAGTCAAAGATGTCTTGGGGGGGAAAAAAAAAAAAGCGGTGACTCACTGCACAATTAAAGTAATTCCAGGTGATCTATTTATAATTCTGATTTAAAGGGCAAATATCAGAGCAAACTGACAGTGGGGCAGCAATGGCGTTGGATGCACTGTCGCCTTCACTATCCACATTTACTGTAGAGTGAACTCTTGCTGACGGTTTCCAGTATTCTCTTTCTTCTTCTCTCCTGCCTTCTGCCCAAGAGGAACCTTTTTGGACCCAGTTATCACCATTATTATTTCTTGTTTAACACATTTATTGAACTGCTTCCCTTGTCTTCTGGAAGGCATCTTACGTGTGGGTTAGTTTTTTAACCAAATATGACAGATACAGACATTTGAAGAAAAGTAAGAGCGCTTCAGTGCAACAGTATTCTGGAACAGAAACATCCTAAAAATGTTTTATTTGAATTGTAATGTTTGTCTTGGGCTTGTTGACTTATAAAGCACTTTAAATCCTTAGCTATGATGCTAGTCTTCCTCCTTCTTCTTCTTCTTACTTGACAAACTATTATCAAACACAGCTGTGGCAAATGTAAGATGAACTAATATCCAAGTTAAGGGATAAATCCACTCTGTTTTTTTCTCTCTTTTTCATTTGTTTTGTTACTTAACTGTTGACATTACTACTACAACGTGAAAAAAACAATGATACACAAAATATTTAAACCATGAATAAATGTATTTTAACTGAATAATATGAAATGTTTTGTCTAACAGTTTTACTAAGAATCTGAACTCAGAGGCACATTTAACAAGATGACAGGACTTCACTTGAAAAAAAGAGATTTTGATCTCAAAGGGTCTTTTCTGCCTAAATAAAGGTAAAATAAAGCAGTCTCCATACACTCAGTACAGGGGTGAATATTATACTTAGTGTCTCTTACTGATCTTTTTGTTGTTTTTATTTTATCCTGTAAACTTTAACTGATCTTTGGATGCATATGTGTCTGGTTTTTTGTTTCTTTCTCAAATGCAGCTTATTCTCCACAGACAATAAAAGCTTTAAAAAGGTGATGATTCATCCCTGTAGGCTCATGTAGGCTTGTTCCCTTGGACCAGTAAAGAGGGAAACTGGAGTGTTAAACCCTTGGTCTGTAAATCTCCAGTGTTCCCTGTTATTCATTACCCTTTCTTAATCTGTGAGGTTAAAGTTTTTTGTTTTTGTTATTTATTATCATTAATTTTCCACGTGAGAGCTTCCAGTGTAATCCACTGGGGGAGCTATGACCTGGACAAGGGGTCTTTCTCTGCATTAGTAAGTTACAGTGGGGAGAACAAGTATTTGATTTTTCAGGTTTTTCCACTTGCAAAGCATGTAGAAGACTGTAATTTTTATCATAGATACTCTTCAGCTGTGAGTGATGGAATCTAAAACAAAACTCCAGAAAAATACATTGTATGATTTTTAAATAATTAATTTCCATTTTATTGTGTGAAATAAGTATTTGATACACCAG